>JAOEHX010012987.1:0-10179 GCA_025448015.1 Bolborhynchus lineola
TAACAAATGAACTATAACAGCCAAATGGTATATAACCAACTAAAATTCCACATACTGATATGTATCTATTGCATACACTGATCATATCTGAAATGTGCTTATAACTTCCATTAATTATTTACTAACCCTTTATAAACCACTTAAAAATTGAATGCTAATATTGACTACAATCTTGTGGGAACCAGAAATAATTTTCCCCAGCAGATAAGTGGTATTTTCAGCCTGATCATGTGGTATCTTGCGGGCAAAAGAGTAAAGAGAATCCATGCATTTTTGTACATTCCAGGAAAAAAACTAAGTCTCATCTTGCTGTACGCCTTAGTGACAGTTCAATGTAAATATGTGGTTTGAGGAGTATAGCCATTTTGTACCTGGAGCTGCTGCTGTAGAATTCAAAACCTTATCCATATAACTCCTATTATAAAAATAATACTTTTCCAACATGTTATAATGTTTACAGGACTCTGAATATGCAATACAAAGCTCTATTTACTTTGAAAAAGCTGTCACTGACAAGAGTTTTCCTCATTTTTTTATTTCTCTATCTGGGGATTTTTGAATCACTTTGTTCTGACATCTGAAGTACAGAGGTGATAGCAGATATCACCAGTTGTGAGAAAGAAGGAAGTGGACAAAAGGAAAACTGAACGTCATTAATAACTTCTTGAAAATACATCTTGCTTTATAATTTTTGCAGTAGCAGGGCTGAAATTCAAAAAGATTTCTTCCAATGGCTTCCAACTTTGTCTCCTCTCTTCTCTCCTCAAGAAGCCAGCTCTGATTGTATTCATTAGTAATTTTACTAACCTTCCTTCCCAGCTGGAAGCATAAGCCATAGGGTTTTAAAAACACAGCACTTGTCTAATGCAGTTCCCCTTTAAGCAAAGATAAAATTCACTACTGATTTAAAGAAATAAAGACAGATCCCTGAAATGCTGCTGAAAATCCTTCCTGAAAACTCCGCAAGCAATGCAGGAGGTCAAAGAATTCTCTCTTCTATTTCAGATTATCAGATCATAATCTACTGTAATGAACACCAGTGACAGCAGTTGGGCCATACTGGCTCTCCATAACACACTGCTGATCTCAGGAGCTACGCTTTCATGCCCAGGCCCATGGTTTATCTCAGCAGGAACAATTGATTTGTAAGGTGTGTCATCCACAATTGGTTTTTAAATACTATCTATAGTGAAATTTATTCAAGCTGAAATTCATTCTGATGCAGAAAGAGCATACATGATACACACAATACTTGATTTTGCATTCAAGCCTGGTGCAAGCTATCTGTGCAGGAATGACAGCATCCTTGTTACCATCTAAAGGACAGTCCTCAGCAGTCAATCAAAACCCCAAGGTTGAAAGAAGCTGACATAATGCCCATCAAAGTCATCTCATTAAAACTGATTTCGGATTGTAAATTGACTCTCCTTGACCAGAATGACTTTGTGGATGCTCATGCGGTGTATAAGGCATTGCTTGAACAGTTGCTAGCCCCAGAAGTGAATTGTGCAACATTCTTTATGTCCAGAAGGTCAGATGAATTCTCCTTCATGGGGTGTTCCTTGCATGTTCTCTGGAACCAAAGGGCTTGGTCTTCAGTTTTTTCGGTTTTATTAACCGGTACTAACTGATATCTCAATGCCTTTGAGATGTCATTGGTAAGGGTGACTTCTACATTAGCTGACTAGATCTTAGGTTATAAATCCTCACTGCTACAACTTCTCCAACTCTATATTTTTTCCCCTTTCTGCCTTTTTCTTGATGTCATTCTCACCTCTTCAAATTAATCCTACATTCTTGAAGGCAGGATGGCTTGACTGATTGTTCTTTCTTTGGCACAATATTCTGTTTGGTACATCATACTTACGTCCACATTTAAGCACAATTAATCTGTCAACTTTCTGGTTATGCATTTTTTGTTCTTTAAAAAACAGATCAGCTTTTTTTGAGGGAGGGGACAATAATAACAAAACCACACTAATCCTACAATGTACAGAATGGAATTGAAGAATCTCAACCTTTTAAACGTCCATGTATTTTCTTTCCTGGTTGTATTACAATGTTACAGTTATAAAGCCATAGTTCACCCCTTGGAGCGTCATTTTCCAGTCTCAAAACCAGAGTATTTAATGAAACTAGGCAACTTTTGTGCCACCTAGTGGCCCTTCCTCTCTAAATAAGAAATGCTTCTGGAGCGCTCTCGCCTAAATTTCTATACGCCTCTGGTCTCTAAGTATTTAGGAAACCTTCAGTAGCAGTAAATTGTGAACTAGAAAGTCAGAACTCCCTACTTAAACTATGAAGATTCTTCTTTGCTTCTTGAAATTGTTGTTTGGCTGTTTACCCCTTATCTTTCCAGACACTTGTTCAAGCCTGGCTTCTGCTATGGAGAGAGTATTTTTATTATATTAACCTTTTTATTACTCCAGTTTATTTCTGGGGTGACATCTTGTCATTTCCAGTCACTTTTTACTTATGTATTTCGATGTTCTCAACAGATGAGTCCTTAGTTCACCCTTATTTTATTGTAGAAAATTGAACAAATGGTCACCACTCTGTCACTCAGCAGAGATAAGTCAGTATATAGTAGGAAAGATGATGAACCTTTCCAAATAATTATATTGTTAGCTATACTAGCCACAGTATACTCTTGCTGCCTGAAGTCAGCCACCTCCATCCATATTTAGGTACGAAAGCAGCAGCAGAGTTAATAAGTTCCCAAGGGCTGCAATGATGGACAGATCCCATTGGCTTCAGAAGGAATTTGAAATGCTGAAAATGCTAGTCCATCCCAAGATCTCAAGATAACTGTTGTGGTGGTCCTAAAAACTTATTGTGTCTCTTTGGTTCCACTGTTGGACTTCAGACACTAAACCCCAGTATTCAGCCTAGCCAGGCTGGCTCCTATTTGGCCACACTCTTTAAGAAAGGGATGTTAAATGTAAGCCTAAGACCAAGTACAGAGCGCTTTTGTAAGCAGCAATATGTAATGAACAGGAGCTGCCAAGCAATGAGAAAAAATGTCTTAAACTGGGTGTGAAAGGTTGTGCACTTCAGTTACATCATCCTATAATGACACTGAGTTTCACAGTCCTGCTGAGGACCAACATGAGAGACTTGCTACTGGACTTGGGCAGTCTAACACATGCCTATTTACATCACTAACCAGATTTTCTCCTGCAGTCTGTATTGCAGTGCCATCAAGACACAACTCAGAAATTCAGCATCTAAACACTGCTTTAGTCAGGAAGAACCAGGTAATGGGTTCTTTTTGTAGTTGTCCTTCTGGAATTCACCTGACAGTCCAATGGGTAGTCTCTCCAGATATTTATTTAAACCAGGTCTAAACCCTTCTTCCTCAAGTCTCCACTGTACCATGGGATACTTTATTTGAAAAGAGACTCCATAATGATGGTATTCATTTACAAAGACCACTGCTTTGAGAAATGGCCCAAATAATAAGTGCTGTTAGAATAATTACAAGGCTATTATGCTAGCAGTGGTGATGTTTGCCCTGCTAATTGTACTTAATTTACTGTGTTTTTCAGTGGCTCCTGTAGCTCTGAGTGGTCCAAGTTGTAGTGCTGCTGGGTATACGGGAGAAGATTATCAGCTAGGTAGCCCAGTGAGAACCAGAGAACCAATACTGAAATGATCCTACGTGGCAGGCTTTCCGGGTCCTTTTATACACAGCCAACTGTGTGGGTAGCTATCCTGCTTCAGGCTGGCACATGAAGTGGACCCTCTGCTTGGAGCTCTTGGGAATAAAGCTGTTACTCAAAATGGGCTATGAGAAGTCAGATAGCTCCAAACTGCCACGAAGAGCAAGTGTTTCCTTCGTTGTGTAAGTCCTTAAACTGCCCTTTCTGATCATGGTAATTTATGGATATGTTTGCCGGGGTTAGAACTGGACATCTGTTTGCAGTGGATGCTGACAGGCAACAAGGCTAGGACAGTTGCATGTATATGAGGCCATGACTGCATTTTCCATTTGCAACTGGGTCATATGTTTACCTGTTACATTGGAATTTCTCTTAGGGGAGCTCATGGAAGTTCTTCAAATGGGAAGAGCCCATCTTGAGGGAAAGAAAAGAAAATTATTTTGGAAAGAAAAAAAAGAGGAGAGATAGAAGAAAACTTAGAAAGAAAAAATGGGGAACACAGTGGAACCCAACCATTGAGAACCCCACCACTGACTTATTTTCAGTCAGCTTGCTAAGGAATAAACTCATGAAGTAATTTTCTATCTCTTTGTGTGTGTGTATGCCGCTCCCTCCTTAGTAAATTTTGAATCTATTGACCAGCATAAGCAGAATTTCACAAAACAGTGGAGATCTCTGAGAGATTAAGCACCTTTTCTGAGGGCATGCTGGAAGACAAAGATTCTACTGATATTCTAGTACAGGGAAAATACTTAAATCAGAGCTTGCACCTTCTCAGACAGCAAAAATAAAAGATCAAAATCTGTAAACAGTTAATCGCAGTGCTCATGGTTTTATTAAAGTGTTTTAATTTGGAGCTATCCTTTTGTCCTTTAAAAACAGGGTAGGACCACAGTGAATGTGGCCAGACTCAGCTCCCTGAAATCATCATAACTATTTTGATTTACATCAGCAGGGCTGACAGTGGCTGAACTGTGTTTACCTCCCTGCTTCTTCTCCAGGTAGAACAATGGACTCAAGATATCCAGGAGGTCAGCAATGTTAAAAGCTTTTAATGGATGGACTCATGATCATCAAGCTCATCCGACATCTGAGTGTGGGCTAGACAAAGTCCAATGTTGTGACATGTGCCAATTTGAAGGCAGTTGTTAAAGAAACTCCTCTCAAATAGCAAGGCAGATGACAGGAGCTATTGCACTGGTTAAACCCTCTCCTTTTTGTCTCTTCTGCCTGTTCCCTGTTTTGCATTAGTGAGGCTGACATGACCCATAATAAGATCACCTGCCTGTTTTTCTTCCCCTTCCTCCCCCATTAGATAGAGATCAGTTCAGGCAAGGGGAAGAAAAAGGATTGATTTAGATTGAACTAAGAAAGGTGTACTCATCTGAAACCAGGTGTTTCTAATGCCTGCCATAAGATTTATTGCAGTCTGCATCAGGCAGCCCATGCTGAGCATTCCTGAGTAATTGGGATTCAGTATCCTATCATCTGATGGGCACTGACCTCTTCTTGCAAGCTCTCTTAAGTGTCTGAACCTCTTTATTCCAGCTTCCATCCCCCAACCTACTTCTTCTGTCATATCCCAGCAGATACTTTATGACATGTTGCCCTGCCAGGAAGCTGGCCAGAACAATATTACACTGCACTCAGCCTGGGGCTACTGGTCAAGTATCTGAAGTTTAAGCTAAATAATATGGTCCTAATGAGATCATGTGGGCTACAGATCAAAAGCATAACCAAAAGGTAAAAAGTTCAATCAGATTTTTCTGTGTTCAGTAGGTGACCACAGCAACTTTCCACTTAGTCCTTCTGCAAGGTTACAAGAGAAGAAGTGGCTCAAAGGAACAGGACAGAAGAAAATATTTCTCTTGACCAGCTGTGAGCTCAAATTAATGTAGGGAAATTGTTATCCACTGCTATATAGACTGAGCCTAATGCTGTGCATGTACTTACTGCCCTTTAGACCAATAGTCCAACATTTCTTTACTGACTGTGGTTCTCATCAGAATATTTACTTCTGATTTGGATCTTTTTTGAAACTTTAGAGCACTTGTTGATTCTGCTAAGCTTCTGTTTCAAGTGCAACTAAAAACCCTCCCCATGTGTTAAAATTATTGGCTTTTGACAGTAATAGCAAAACTCTATTCAACTGCCCCTCTTGTAGAGTTCTACCAATCACTGGCTATCATTGATCATCTTTTCAAGAATTTCTAATCCAGTCCAGGACCACTGGAGCAGATACCGGTTATTCCTCGCATTTCAGAAATCAAGGCAACGGAAAGTGGCTGGAATCTATCCAACTTTAACTCACCAGTTTTTCAAACTGCATAGAAAATCCAGAATCAGTCATAAGGAACCTTTCTAACCTGTCTCCTCCTGATAGACTTGAAAACTAACAGAATTTGCACGGAGATGTGAAGCAGTTAGCTTTGGTACTGCTACAGTTTGGTTTTCATAATGCTCCATTCCTCATTCAGTCCTCAACAGTCATTTAGTTGGGCTAAACAAATGACATGGAAAAACAGCAGAATTTTTTGTTCTGGAGCAAATGGCTTTCATTTAGCTAATGAGTGAATACTTGAGAAAATCAGGTTTTCGACAACACAGTTTGTGCAGTATTTTTTTTTGCTAAGCTTTTTAACTGTTGGAGAAAGGATGCACTGCTCTTCTGTACCTCAGTAGTTCAGTATTCATTAAAAGTGAAAGTTCCTCTGAAATTTTGCCATCATAGGTATTTTTTTAAATTTCACAGCTTATCTTCAGTGGCCTTGGTTGGGGTGGCCATATTCCAAGCAGTGCCTGGTCCAATAATATCAACATAAGGGCACATGTATACAGAATTCAAAGAACCCTGAAATTTGTAAGCTCTTTATCTTTTTCTTACCACTATGCCTTTTCTTAAAATAGAAAACCACAGAAGAATAATAGTAAGTGCAAGGACAAGAACTGCATGATCAAATTTCACAGTTAAAGGTTTTACCATCAATTCTTAGTGAATCTTAACTTGTACATTCAATATTTTTTCAGTTGTTTTGTTGCATATTATTTTTCAAATGCTAGTGTAGCCTGATGCAGATATTTTATTGCCTATACAAACATGTTTGTAGAATTTCCCTATGCTCTGCACTATGCTGTATATGCCCATGAAAACTATTTCCACAGCAGTCCTAAGAAATGGAACACATAACAATGAATGTTGGCTTAAGTAAATATTTTGAATTAATTCTCATATTTAGTTCTTCCAGTAAGCAGAAATCTGTAATTAGTACCACAGAACCCTAGAATAACCCCTGGGTTAATGATCAAAACCAAGGACTGATCTAAGAGAAATAGATCCTTTTAAGGAGTTTCTGTGAGACTTTTTGCAATAGATGATATGCAGTAGGCATGATGCAATTCCTCCTTCTGAATGGGAAAACCAAAATGCACCTTTCCTTCATTATAAAATCATGTGAGTTTCTAATGTCATTAGTAACAAAATTCTGTTTTCATGTGTCAGTACCCAGACTGAGAAAATATTTTATTCTCCATCTTCAGCATTAAAAAGTAGCACTCCTCTGAGAGGTCACCTGAAAAGTACCCTTGTAAAGATCAGTCAGCACCTGTGAACACACAAAATCGGTTTAACTCAGTAGGCAAAGTGAATGCTTGCCTTTAATAATTTATGACTTCTCAGACTTGAACTTCATTATCATGGTAAACTAACATCTGCAAAGACAAATGATTTGCAGAATTCCTATGGAGCTCACCACTGAGACAAAACAAGGAAGTTTCTGGAACTGAAATCTGGGTTTAGCATAAGTACAGTTCATGACATCATTAATCACCATTTAAAGGGTCATGTATGTTTGACATATTTATGTCTTAGTTTTCCACTGGTCTTTCTCTAAGGCTGAACATACTCGGATTTTGTATTAGAAGTCACATTTTGCTGAGTGGCATACACTCAAGCTACTTACACTAGTAAAAGAGTGATTTTGCTAAGAATTTATACGGAGGACACCTAGATGGAAGAAGCATTAAGAAGGCTGTGCCTATTGCATAACTACATTTACTAACACTTCTACCCACCCAGCTGCATTACTTTCATATTGTTACCATTGAGAGTCACACTTTCACAAAACTTTTAAGTTTTGTAGAACAGGAGAGTTTTGAATTAACAAAAATATTTGATTGCCTTTGGTATTAACAAATGCCAAAAGCAGTTAACTTTGAAGGCTAATAGATGTTTAATACCCTTGGTATAAAGACAGATCCTGACATGCTGATTTACCTGTTACAACTGGTTAACATTGTGATGTTCAAGAAGATATCAGAAGGCTAAACTCAGTTAACCAAAAGGAATTCTGCTAAGGCTGATCTTTTGTTCATGGCAAACATCCTGCTGATCTTACTTAAAATCAGCAGTAAGATCAAACAACTGCACAAATCCGTAAGTTCCCTGCATACAACTGCTAGATATTATCAAACCATAGGCATCTCTGGACACAGTGAGTGCAAACATTAAGATTTTTATACAAGCAGAGCTGATTTCAGAAGACTATTAGCAATGTCTATGGCATCCATTATCACAGTTTCTGATTTCCTGGTTAAATGTATTTTCTTCATTAAATGCATTGTGTAGACAGCGTGTTTCAACTCTGTATCATAGGGAAAAACTAATGCTTGATCACTAAGTCCTGTACAGTCCCCATGTGATGCATTTTTGTCGAATCAGTGGTAACTCTATTTAGGGAAATCAGTACACAAGTGTGAGTACCAAAATGAGACACTGAAATCCTCGACTTGGGTATTAAGATACGAAAACAATATAGAGATGCCAATTTTGTCTGCTGATCTGGACAACAAGAGTGTGGATATTTTGATCATTTTGCTATAAACACAAGTGATGTGAAAGAGAAGGCATTGTATATATATTAATACTGAGAACTTGCTAGAGCCTTACGGCCTTTAATATGTTCTTAAAATCCTCTCATATTCTAGACAATTCACAGTGACAGCAGTACTTCTGCTGTTTCTAGCTGTAAACCAAGACATTGTCCTTTTTTACTTGTATTAAAACACCATTAATTGGGAAAAGGCGAAAAACGAGGCAAAAAGATGAGGATCACCAAAGCCTAAAAGTAGCATTACAACCCTGGCTTTCAGGATAACAGACATTGTCGTTCTTAGGGATCTGGTTGGAAAAATCCCATTGGAAATGCCCCTGGAGAGAAGATAGATCCAGGAGTGTTGATTGATTTTCAGGGATCACTCTCTCCAAATGCAAGAACAATCCATCTCAATGAGTGGGAAATCAAGAAAAGGTGTCAGAAGGCCTGCACAGATGAACAAAAAGCTCCTGACAAAATTCAAACCTAAAAAGGAAGTGTGCAGGAGGTGGAAGTAGGGGCAAGGTGGCCCAGCAGTCATGTATGGCCACTGTCTGAGTATGCATCAAGTAAGAAAAAACAAAGGCCATCAAACTGAATCTGGTGAGGAATGTGAAGGTTAAGCAAGAAGACCTTCTACCTTCTGCTAGCACATCACCAGCAAAAGAAAGAGTAGGGAAAATTCCAGCTTTCTGATGAATGGGACAGTTAATCTGGTGACAAAGAACAGTGAATAAGCCAAGATATTCAATGCCTTCTTCACTTTGGTCTTTACTGGTAACACTGGCCTTAAGGAATATCAGGTTCTTCAGACCAGCAGAAAAGTGCCAGAGCAAGGAAGACTTACCCTCACTGGAAGAGGACTGGGTTAAGCAACATTTTAAAAAATGGACATATGGAAGACCATGTGATATAATGGACGGCACCCACAAGGCTGGTCAGCCTCACTTCAGTCCCTGGGAAGGTGAAGGAGCAAATCCAACATGCAAACCATTTATGAAAATAGAAAAAGAAGCATGCGTTTATGAAGGGAAAATCATACTTCACCAACTTGACTGCTTTTTAGGATGAGATGAGTAGCTTGGTGCTGTTGTTTGGATTTAGTAAAGCTTTTGACCCAATCTCCCATAACAACATAGACAAATTTCTGAAGTACAAGTTAGATGAGCATACAGAGAGGTGGGCTTATAGCAGGATGAAATGCAAGGCTTGAAGGATTGGAATCAATGGTACAAAATCCAGTTGGAGGCTGCTCATTTGTACCTTGATGGATGTGATCTTCCTCTGCTCAGCCCTGGTTGCACACATGTGGTATATCAGGTGAAGCTCTGGGCTTCTTAGCATAAGAAACACTGGAGCAAGCTCGGTGTAGGATGGTCAAGGGATTAGAGCATCTGTCATATGAAGAAGCCTGAGAGAACTGCGACTGTTCAACCTCAAGAAGAGGCAAGGCTAGAAAATTTTATTCAAGGGGCTTGGACTAGACAATCTCCAGAGGTCCCTTCCAACCTTAATGATTCTATGATTCCATGAAGAACCTCAATACAATTACCCCTGTTGCCAAGTAGTAATAGTGAAAGAAGACTAAAATGTAGCACAGAAGATGTAGACGACTATTTGAAGTAACACTGTAAATAAAGAAAATC
>JAOEHX010012988.1:0-17704 GCA_025448015.1 Bolborhynchus lineola
CAATGCAAACACTTTCTGAAGGTTGTTCACTTCAGATTAATCGTTATACAGAGTCACAGTGCCATCTAGAGACCACATACAGATTTCGAACAGCTTTCAGGTCTCAGAGGAACAGGGAAGTCTTTGTTGTCACTTACGTTGCTTTCATTACTCCTTGAGAACGCTGCTTTACGCTGAAACAATGACTTGCTTTGTGGTTATTATGATACAGTTTTGAACATGGGCCTATCATTTGCCTTTGTGGGGATTTTTAAACCAGATTTTCCCTTTTTTCCCTGAAACCTGAATATGAAAAAGCAAAGTAGGCTGAGGACTGGTGCAAGCAGGCTTAAACAAAACTAACTTGACAATCAAACCTGAAGTACTTGCAACCTGAACTGCAGCTGTAGGGTTACACACCGAAGGCACTCAAGGTAATCCTTGTGAACTTCCAGGCTAATACAGGTGGCATATCCTCTCCCTTGCTGTATTTAGTGGGGAGGGGAGTTAAGACTCGGATAGGAAGTCCTTTGCATTTCCAGCCTTCATAGCAGGGCTTGTGTTGGGAAGCCTGTCTGCTCAGCGCTGGCTGACGTGCTCTTTCCAAGCAGGCAGCCTCACAGCTATTACAAGGAAGGAAATGCTGCAGGCACAGTGAAGTGTCTGAGGAGTGCTATTTCTGCTTCTCTTAAGTAATCTGTGGGGAGCAAATGCTTGGCCAAAAAACATATACCAGAAGGACCATGGGAAACAATCTGGGATGAGCAACAGAGAGAAGGAACGTGTTTTGGGGTTGGTTTGGGGTTTTTAATTAAATCCTAGAGGTTTAATTAATGGTCTGTAATGACAAGGAGCTAGTCGGAATTGTTCTGAGACCTGAAATGTGTGTAGAGATCTGCCCCTATTAACAATCGCCTGTGGCTGTGGCAGAAGGCTTGGGATTCTGGTGGTCCCAGGGTGAAGAGCCAGCACCTGGAGCTAGGCGACACGGCTCTGTGGATCATCCATGGCCATAGTTCATGTAATTCCGCCAGGCATCCAAAATCAGTTGGGTTATATCGCTGTGGAGAAGATAGAAACATTCAATCCTCAAAAGAGCGCTTAGGACCAAAGAGATGCTGTTATTTGTGCTTACACTTCATATTCTCTGTGCTTTGAAGAAGGGAAAGGAAGGTTGGGAGCCCTGGGAGGAATGATAGATGATGTAGGGAAGCCCAGCAACTCCACTGTACTAGCAATCCAGCATCCAGCTCTTCTCAGTGTCTGTAAAGCTGCTTTAAAGCTGAGATGACAGCGATCCCCATCCCTCCCAATTTGTTACCTTACACTACACACTTGAATACATGCTTCATCTTTGCATACCATGCAAGTTTAAAAGCTATATTTTTTCCCTTTTAAACAGTGAAAATGGAGATGGGGTAACTGCATGATAACAATAATGAAGTGAGTGGAAGGAAAACCACTGGCAGGCAACACTGGGCCTATCTGGACCCTCATGTCTCCCTAAAGTATGTCTCTACATCTTCTTGGAGAGGTTGCAAAGGGAGACCATGCGCTTTTGTTGCTCTGGGCAGGAGCATGTGAAGGTGTTTGGCTACCGTGTCCTGATCTCACTATGTTGTTTTGGTCTCATGAAAGCGTTCTTTCCCTTCTGGAAATGAAGGCAGAACAGTGAGAGGAGCCTGATGACTGCCACAGCCAATCCAGGGTTACCCTTCTCCAGGAAGAGCAGTTGTACGTATCTACATCCAGGGTCTGCCAGGTGTTCACCACACAAGTCTCTACCCTTCCTGAGATGGCTGATAGAATGTCTGTGTTGCGAGCATTCTAGGGTTGTGGAGCTAAAGGAAGTCCTTGATAAAGAGCACTCTATTGCTTTTTATTCATGTAGTTGCTGTGCGGTCTAATGGGCAGCCCTGCTCCTCCTGCACTGTCACAGTGATGCCTCTGGAGGACCCAGGGTAGCCCCATGCTGAGGTGGGTATGCAAAACCCTGCTTTGCTGCCTTCTGTTCCTGTTTTATCACAGATAAGAATCTGTTGGGGGGTGAGGTCACTTTATACGAGACTGCAATTTTTCCATGAAAATGGGACATACTGAAATCTGGGGGCTGGCCTCAGCGTCCTGCTGCAGTCCTCAATCCAGGGAATAAAGCCAAAGCAAGGGATGCAGTGTAGTTGGGGTTACCAGTTACCACCAGACACTGAGCACTGTGTGCCCAGTAACTTGACTCTTTCCCATGGTAATAAGAAAGAGCCTTCCTTCTTTCTTTTTTAACTCAGCCTAGTGAAATGTAGAAAGGGGAAACAAAATGACAGCATGGTGCAGTCGAAAGAATTTATGCAAGGGAGGCCTAAGGAAGTATCTTGAGCTCAGCCTCAATTACGTATCACATCCCTTCATATGCTTTCATAGGGCAAGCCTTAGAATGGCAGTAAAAACCACTCTGCCTTTCTCTAGATAGATATGTAGACAGATGTGCATTGCTTAATTATAATGCAGTAACACAGGCAGATCCCTTTGTTTTGTTGTTTTATACCAGTTACCTTGTTGGTTCCTTCTTAGTTTTTATACAGAATTTAGTCACAGTTCAAAGCAAGTAAGTGGACAAATTCCATAGCGTTATATAGAGATAATGTTTTCTTTCCCATTAAAAAAGGAGTCTCTCATGTTTTGGGGGCCTAAAGTTTAGCAGTTGAGTACCTTTCTAAAGCCAAAGTCTACCTGCTGTTCGCCCAGTATTAAATGTATGCATTGAATATTTGCCTGTAACAAGCTGAGCAAAGTGTTATTTTATGGAAGTTTTTGAGGAAAACTGTAGAACTCCATTCAGTTTGGCAGTAATTTGTTGAATCACTTCAATGTGGCAACCAGCATGACAGACCTTCTGTATTTTCAGTAGTCAAGAAATAACTCCACGCTACAACAGAATGTCCAGCACGTAGCAAAGAGCGAGGGCTGTGGAGCAGAGAAGTCTTAATAGGGCTCTCTCAGGGAGTGCACAAGAAACCAGATCTACCTGATAGTTTGCTGATAGCTCTGTTAAAAATCACTTTTCAGTTTGAGATGAATAATATTCAAATTTGATGGAAGCCTATGGGTAAAACCTGCTTTTGGTGTCAATCAGATGTTTCACTCGTACCGTTTTACAACGATGTGCAGGAGTTTCTCCATGGGGATGTGGAAAGGCTCAGACCAGGCAGGTCCTGCTGGAACCAACGTGTCCTGATGGGCCTTGACTGAAGACAGCCCCGTGGTGCAGGTTGCTCTCCCCTGGGGGCATCCAGGGCCCCTCACAGCCATGCCAGCCACACGAGGTCAGGGCTGCTCTTGCAGTTTGTAACTGGAGAGTTTCTGCACTGCATTTCCTTTCTCTTGGTCCTAACTCCAGTTAGTGAACATTTGGGGGATTCTGCATCTAAGTGGTGTCTTACAGGTTTTTTTCTTCTTAGGTGAGAAATCAGGTCCTTGTGAATTCATACCCGAACAGATGTCTTCTCTACATCACAGACGTGAAGCAGTGAGCTGCAAGCAGGCCAGACTCAACAAAACAAAACAGGGAGGGCTTGCCAAACATGCTACCAGCGTGTCAGGTTGAAGAGCTAAGAGCTGCAACAACTGGGAAGATTGCACGGTAAGATTTATTTTGCTACTTTTTAATGGAGCACATCTATATACATAGATTAAAACAGTCTTTATGTGATCACATTTTCTTATCCTTCTCTCCTCTAGAGGAGTTAAGTGAGCTTTGCTGATAAACTCCCTGATTTCTAAAGAAAAATTCAAGTTTTCATGCTGCTGATTTCCATTCCAGCTTTCTTCTTAATGATTAATTTAACCAGTGGAGTGGAGTTATTTTTGGAGGCACCAAGTCAGAGAATCATTTCACACGGCTTTCATGCTGTGAGATGGAGCATTTGGGTTTGAATATGAATTTGATAGTAGCAACAGTAGCAGTGGGAAGCTTTTCTGCCAAAGGGAGTCAAAATGAGACAGAACTGAGAACTCCATCAGCATGAGTTAGTCAGTTCCAGCTGTGCTGCCATAGGTCAAGTCCTTTCTTCTTCCCCTTATAATCAAGTAACAGAAAGTGTTCCTGCATGGCTCAGCAGTTCAAATACAGGTATGCTGTAAAAACATGAAGCATAAATGTTGGCCTCTACTAATGTATGTCAAAAGAACAGAGGCTGGCTAACTAGCCTGGGGATCTAGAAGAGCTAATTTTGGCTCCAGAGCTACATTATAATCTAGTTTCTTAAATCTCAATCTAATTCTTTGCAGAACAATGAAAACTAGTAGAAGACCAGATGGGGGTTAGGGAGAATGTTTCTCACTGGGACAAGGGGGTGCCTTCACAGGTTAATAGTAAGCTGCCAACATAGGATCATAGAATCATAGAACAGTTAGGGTTGGAAAAGACCTTAAGCTCATCCGGTTCCAACCCCCCTGCCATAGGCAGGGACACCTCCCACTAAACCATGCCACCCAAGGCTATGTCCAACCCGGCCTTGGACACCACCAGCGATGGAGCATTCACAATTTCCCTGGGCAGCCCATTCCAGTGCCTCACCACCCTTACAGTAAAGGATTTCTTCCTCATATGCAATCTAAACTTCCCCTGTTTAAGTTTGAACCCCTTACCCCATGTCCTATCACTGCAGTCCCTAATAAAGAGTCCCTCCCCAGCATCCCTATAGGCCCCCTTCAGATATTGGAAGGCTGCTATGAGGTTTCCACGCAGCCTTCTCTTCTCCAGCCTGAACAGCCCCAACTTTCTCATCCTATCTTCATACATGATGCTCTCAGGCTCAGTAGAAGAGGTAGGAATCCTCACATGGACACCCTAGTCAAAAGTCTTGTCAAACAGTAAGACACAAACTACAACAGAGAGTTTTCGAGGGAAGTTATATTTGCTGTAATACGCAGCAGAAATATATAGATGTGATTAAGTGTAAGTGGGGTTTGTCATCTCTCAGCTTTATTTGCACATTTCTTAATAGAAAGGCAGTATTTGGGGGTATTGTGAACTGACAGTAGTGCATTTCAGTAATTGTTTTATGTGCTATTTGAGACCAGTGATGTCGCAGAAGCTGAATTGTCAGGGTGTATAATGGTTTACAGGCATCGTGACTGTCAAATGGGGGCAGGGAGCTGCTTCTGTGGAAGCAAATGTGCTTTCTATGTCTTGAAGACTGTTATCATAGTAGTGTAGGCCTGTTAGAAGAATGTCTAAGTGTTCTGCTCACAAAGATCTATGCCATTTAGGATGGACTGAATGAACTTCAAGTAAATAGTTTTCCTGGCGGAACTGGTGTTTCACTGAAGCCTACAGAGGGATTTTGGTGGCATCTAGCACCTAGAATGTGTTTCCAGTCAGCCTGAATTGTTCCTCTGCATTTGCACAGCAGCTAGAGTCCAATGCCAGTGGAATTCCACATGTCTCAAGCATCTCTTCCCCCCGACTGACCAAAGCCTTTCAGGAGGCACCAAGGTCTCTCTGAGGGACAACTTTATGCCACCAGTTTCTTCAGTTTAAAAATGGTGAAAACACTTCTGAAAACAAAGGGAACATTTTTTGTTTGTTTTGTTTGTTTTTCAGTTTTTCTTTTTTTTTTTTTCACCCAAGAAGTATATTAATTTAAATACAAAATTGGAATTACTGTAAAGCTCAAGGAGTAATTGAAGACGGATTAGAGATCCCTGACAACAGGGTTGCCAGTGAGAAGGAAAATGCTGTTTTGTGACTTTATCTTACAAGTAAATTTGTGAGCAGAGTTCTAGGTAATTTCAAGACCAAACCTCACTATTACATATACTCCTGGATTTTATAACCTTTTCAACTGTTTGGCTCTATGAATTTTTAATCCTCTTTTTAGCCCAGAGAAGTTTACATTTGAAAGGATCATTTTCAATTTACTTGTATTCTAAAAATCAGACACTGTGTTGAGAGGGTTACAAATCATTCTTTTCCTCATAGGTTTACATTTGATTAGAAAGCTAATGGCCGAGTTCTGGGGCCCTGGTGAGTTGTTCTGGCGCTGCACAGGCAGCTCTAGTGTCAATCAATAACAGACACACACGTTAAAGCTTCCTCTTGAATTTGCAGAACGATTTTTTTTTCAGTCTAAAGTAAATCTTACCATCAACAAATATCAGAAAACCCTTTTGTACCCAGGTACAACACATTGCAAAAGTGCAACCTGGTGTAGATATTATGATATAGTTGTGATTTTTTCACAATTAAGCGTCATTTGTTACTGCAACTGTACTGTTGCAGAACCCTCCATTGGTTCCATTTGTATAGTAAGCCACAGTCTTGTAACTGCCTAGTGGCACAGCTCAGTGAGAACTCAGATTTTCAGGAGGCTTAGCTAGTACTTGGGTTGCTTCCTGTTTTCTTATCTGTTTTGTTATCTGGTCAAAACACAAATGACCCCTCAGCTTCCTGTTTTATTCACTATAGTTTTCACGCACACCAGCTTTGCTTTTAGTTGCTTGTGATTACAGCTTTCAATCAAACCCTGATCTCCCACACCCTGCCCAGTTATTCCCCGAGTCCTGTCAAGCAACCCAGCTCATCCTCCAAAAGGCACACTCAAGAGCTTTGCAGGGCTAGAGCCGCAGCAAGGATGGGTTATAGAACCAGAGCTCCAGATGTGTATGCTAGTGTGAGGTGTCACAATGAAAAGGCTCCACTAAGTCCCTTAACAGAAGGCAAAACTGAAACTGGGTAAAGGTTGCAGCATGGCAGAAAGGAAATTAGATACATGGTCAACTGGGGCTTGGCACTGCTGCCAAAACGTTGCAGGTCTTGGCTCTGTAACAGACGTTCTGTGTAAGGAAGAGTAACAGACCTGCTCTTCTAATGGAAAGGTTCCATCCGCTTTTAGGCAAGAGGCTATCCTAGGAACTGTGTCCTCCCGCAGTGGATGAAGAGAAAATAAAACAACCTAATCCTATTTTAGAGCAGAGTAAAATGATTTTAAGATCAGAATCACAACAGGAACAGTTTGGATTAGTGTAGCTAGGATATGCCTAGTAATTCCCAGAGGCTCAGCCTGCTGTGTCTGGCCCAACATCTCAAGCCCCCTGCTTTGGGGCATCACTGCCATTCTACCTTCCCAGGCCTCTTATCAGAAGCTAAACAGAACTTAGAGCAGTTCCTGGTCTTTTTTTGCCTCTGCAGTGGAAAGCCCCTATTGTCACAAACTGTCCACGGCATGAATCTGAGCGGGTTCAAACTCTGTCACTGCTACAAACATAGCCAACATGAGAATGAGCTGTAGGTGAGAAATGACACCAGCCTCACCTACTGTGGTTTTCACCAGGCAGGTTTACAGCAGCTTCCAGGAAAGGGCTCTTTTGCACTGACCAGAAACCCCATCCCCATTCTGGATGCACAAAAGTTATTATGCCATGCAGTATCCCTGCATGGGATATTCAGTGAGAAAGACTCTGCTCCTGACTGTCACGTAGGCAACAACCCTGCCTGTTCAAACAAGAGCCTCCCTTAACATCAGGCAGTCTCGAAGTCTCTATCTGTGAACAGTGGTGAGGAAACCCAGTGTCGCTCGCCCTCTCTGCATCTCCCTGGCCTATAAACCGAAATATACACAGATTTCATGGCAGTTAATACCACCACCCCCTATTTCTGACCACTCCTCAGACTCAGCTGAGACACAGCGTGGGTATGCAGGATCATGAAAGCCAAAAACACTTGCTAAATTATTTAAGCCAGAAATACTTGTTAGGAAATGCTTGCTCACAGTCCACGTCTAAAAACAGCCCGCAGAGATACACTGTTATGTGATCCCAGCATACATGGGAAAGATTCGATGCTGAGTGGTACAAGTCATGGTGAAGCTCACGGCACGGCTTTGTGGCGGTTGAAAAGGACATCTCCCACATCCTTCCAGGTATTTACACAGCGTCCATCAACAGGTATGTCAGGCTGCAATCTGCAAGTCCTGTTCTGTCTTTGCCAGAGCCTTGCATTTTTGCCCTGAACTAGCCCATAGTGTCAGAGCAAAGCATATATATGCAAATATATGTGTGCATGCAAGACACCATGTGGAGTTCCTGTGTCTGGCCACTGAATCATGTTTGTGGTTTAATGACAGACCAGACCTTATTTACAGCCTCTTTCCTCCATCCACTGTCTCACTCCTTGTTCTGTTTCTCCCAGTCCTCCCCAGTTGTTGCTCCTGCTGCCCCACACAGAATCCTCTCTTCATGCTTTGCTTGCCACTGGCGTGTTTTTGCCAGAGAGACCCTGCTCCCTGCTTTCCCCATGCTTGATGCCCTTTGCCTGGGTCTCAGTATCACCTCAAACCTCACTATGTCTTTCCCAGAGCTAGTTCCAAGTTGCTGAAGAGTACTGATGAAACAGAAGCCTGCTGACTTAAGGACTGGTGCCATCACTGCAGCTGCCATTGGCAGGAAAAGGAAGAGGCTGGGCAAAATTAAACCTGGTGTTGCCTGAGGAGGAAGGGGGTCAAGACTGTGCATGGTGACTGCTGCAAAAAGGATCCCGCAACCTCCATTTCTGCTCAAGCACTTTCTCCCTCTCTAGGATTTTTTGCCATCAGGGAAGCACTCTGCTGAGCAGTCAGTGTTGTTGCTGCTTTGTCTCTCTAAGAACTTCTAGCTTCAGATCCGCAAGGTCTACTGAAACGACTGTCTTCTGTTTCAGCAACTAGCTAATGATGTCTTTAGGGATAATTGTGAAGAACATGTAGTCATTACCTTCCTGAAAGAGGAATTTGAAGTTGTTTCCTATGCTTTACTTTCAAGGCAGAGGAGACAGAACCTGCTTGAAGCGGGGCAGCACTGGGGCTGAGCAGCTGCTGCTGCTCCTGCTTTGCAGAGCTGGGCTTCTGGAAGAGTCCTTCACATCACAATACCTCATGGAAATCTTTTGTTCATAAGATGCATAGACAAAAGCTGCAGTTTTAACCTGTAGGAAAATAAAGGTGTATTTGGTAACAAAAAGAGCCTCTGCCGCATGCCTCTAAGAACACTTGCATGGTGAGAGAGGATTATTTCCCCCCACTCTCACTATCCCCTTGGGGATGGGGACTTGTTTTATTGGTAGTCTGTGGTCACTGCAGTACAGACCTCAGCTTTAGCTTCACTTTGGAGTTGCCATTCCTAGGCTTTTCTCTTAGGGGAGCCTTTTTTTCTAGGTCTCTAAATTTGTTTGACACAAAGGTGTACCTTTTTGCTTTATTCCTGAATGAAGATGCCATCTGGAAATGCTCTTAGTGTCATACATGATTAACTTGCAGTTAAACACACTAATAATAAAAGATTTTTTATGTATAAAGTTGTCAGACTAAGAAACATCAAAGTTACAGCTGCACGTACAATATTGCTGCTCTTGCCTTCTAGTGTTCTGCCAGTATTTACCACTCTGTGCTCAGGATGTCAGTGGTCACTCTGTCTCACACTTTGTTTCTCTACTAAAACCCTTCTGTAGTTTTACAGCTTAATTTTGTCAACTCTGTTTAAACCTCTGCATGAACAGAGGATTGCCAAGTCTTTTTTGGAGCTTTTCATGGCTTCCTGACTGAGGTTGATCAGGACATCACAAACACTCCTTTTCTTTTCTCAAATTCACTTATTAATTGTGAACAAAAAAGACAAGAGTTCCTATAGTTAACTTCTCCCTTCCTTATACAGTCATGAGTTATTCCTGTAGCATAGTCCACCTCCCGTATGAAGATAGGATGAGAAAGTTGGGGCTGTTCAGCCTAGAGAAGGCTGCGTGGAGACCTCAGAGCAGCCTTCCAGTGTCTGAAAGGGGCCTATAGGCATGCTGGGGAGGGACTGTTCATTAGGGACTGCAGGGGGGTTGGAACTGGATGATCTTAAGGTCCTTTCCAACCCTAACTGTTCTATGATTCTATGGCTTTAGTGAGGTGTATGACACACAGAAGAAATAAGTGTCATATAACTCACCACCCCTACCATCACACCTAATCCTTTATCTTACTTCCTTTGCACAAAGGGAGGAGAACTGAGACCTTGCTGGCAGCATGCTGTAGCTTGGTCATAACCCAACTGTCGAGTGCTTTACAGGTTTCTTGGAGTGTTGTGAAACGGGGGAGGATTTGTGAAAAAGAAGGTGGAAATACCAGATTGGCATTTTTTGGCATTCCCTCGTCTTCTGTGTGGATCATTCAGCAAGGTGCATCCTGGAATTGCACTGTGCAGGCTCAGTGTCACCAGTACTAATGAAGCAAGTGGCAGCAGTGGTGCCAGATCTTGAACAGAAATTACAGGAGTCATTGCCTCTGCACACAGCTTAGCAACAGGGAGATCATGATGAAGCATGAGGACTTGATAAAGAGTTGGCCCTAGGTGTGAGAGCTGGGAAGTGAATGTGCAAATACCATGTTTTGAAATCAGGGAGATTCTTGCCAGTGTCAGCACTTGTGTGTCTGGGCTCCACTTTGACCTCAAGGATGGGCTGTATTGCAGGGGCCCTAGATGCCTCTCCTCTGAGAATTCTCTCTCTCCTGCCATTCTTGCCCTATGAATTACTGCTTCTCCCACATCTCTGTCCCCTTCAATTTGCTTTCCCTCACAAACACTACTCAGCCTGGTCCTTGTCTCCTGCTTCTCCCGGTGTGTGTGCTCATCTTCTGGCCCATGGCTTCCATCAGGGAAGTCACAAAATGCCTGGGAGAATATGTTCCATGGAGCTGGGCAGCATTTCCTCCATCACGGAGCAGCAGTTCTACATGTGGCTGTGCCTTCTCCTGTTGAACTGACAACAGCTTCTCACGAGTGGCAAAAGGCACTATCTGACCTCCTCCTCTTTCCTGCCATGTTTCCTAAATCATGGCTCAGAAACAGCAGAAATTCTTCACCAAAAAGCCCCAGTTGAACAACCATGTTGAAGGCAAGCCTGGCAAGGAAAGGAATCAAGCTAAGCAGCAGTTTTCAACAGTGAGCCAGAAGCCTGTCTGCAAGGCTTTGAGCCACTTGAAACCTAAAAGTTAACTTAAGAATATAAACATACTTCTTAAAAATACCCTTATGTGTCAACTTAGCTGTTATATGGCTTAGAAGTGTGATACATAACCCAAACATCTGCTGGCATAATGTGACACAAGATTCTTCCTTTCTCATGTGGACTGTGACCACTGCACACAAACCATTTCCGGTTTCCTGCCTTCACTGCATTCATGGTCTGTAAGCTCAGGGCAGTAACCGATTTCACTGGTAGGTGATAAGGACACCGATGAACTCAGGATGTACTTCACACCTCAAATGTTGGTTGTCTGCAGTCAGCTGCTTTTAGAGTAAGGCTTCTTTTAATGCCAGGCTTCTGACTGTCTCTGGAATTGCTCTGGAAGGCAAGAGACCTTTCTTTCTTTTGACCATGGAGCTCCCATTTTTTCATGGAAAGATAACAAGAAGAACTTGTGAAGAACTGCTGAGCAAGAAGGGAAAGAATGGTAGCTATTTAATACGAGAGAGTGAAAGCATGGAGGGAGTCTTGTGTCTCTGTGTGTTGTAAGTCCTCTAATTTCTTTTATGAGTTTTCAGATAGAGCCAAAGACAAGTGTTCACCTTCTCTAACATTAATAGTTCTTCCCTACTATTAACAGAGTATATGCTTCAAAGGAATTTTATCAGATATAAGAGCACAAGCTGAGACAGAAAGCTATGAAACCCTGCTCGAATTCATATGGCAGGTACATGAACGAGATGGGCATAGAAAGAAACACCTACTTCTAGTCTCTGACTTTAATCAATGCAATTACAATATTGTTATTCCCTTTTCCCATATGGAATAGCGCTTTTTTTTCCCTTTCAAGCAGCTTTTTTTTTACACTATTGATACATAATTGATCTGTTCCTAATGTGTTAAAAGTTTGTAAGACAGACTGAGTGTTTTTTTGTTTGATCCTATGAGGTTTTACACTCTCCTTGAGGGTTTGTTCGACTATGACATGAAAAATTGTTAACATCACATCTAATTAATTCAAAAGTATGAGAAAATATTTTATCAATAATCAGAAATGCATTTCTTTTGAAACAAAGGAGAAGGGATAAAGTGAGAGAGGGGAATGGAATACTATGGGGTTGGTGGGCAGAAGAAATGAAGTCCATGAAATGACAGAATAAGGAGAAGAGAAATGACAAGCTGGGGGCCAACAGAGCCTTTGGGAGGGAGCTGTGGGAACTGGCTTTCAGTCTGGGGTAGAAGCAGACAACAAGGTGCAGAGAGGGCAGGGCGCATGGGAGGGAAAGGGCGTGCATCCCCTGCCAGAAGGGATAAATGGGAATCCTGGCACAGAGGAAAGGTTACAGTATTAGTCCCTGACAGGGGAAGATGGCTATTGAGGTCTCACGCAGTAGGGGTAGACGAGAAAGTGAATGCTACTTAGGTGTGTGCGATGAGTTTCAACAAAGGGCACATCTACAGAGTGTGTTGTGGGGCAGATCAAGCTGACATAAAGCTTAAGCTTGGGGCCACACAAGCTGCTTTTTGTTTCTCATGGGTATGAAAAAGCATGGGACTTCCAGCCTCTGTGGGGATTTAGTGTTGAAAACTGACAGCTCAATTCATGTTAGCTACAGCTGAAGTCCTGATGAATACGTGTAGCAGTAAAAAGAACTTGTTTTCAGATACTCTTCCCCCCTGCTTATTTGTGGTATATATTTCTTTGCAACTTTACTGCCTTTTTTGATCATGGTCCTGATCTCCAGTTCATCTTCTGAATAGCTGCCACTGACATATTTGATTAAAGTTTTGGTATCTGTTAACAGAATATATCCAAAGCCATCAGTAGCCTGAGTCTTCCAACCCCTGCATGTTATTAAAAATAATAACAAATAAACCCCATGGAATTGCAAAGGAGGAATAATTTTCTTACAAGTAGGACTTGGGCAGGCATTTTCTCTTATCGTCTCTTCAAGAATTCAACAGTCTTCTCATGATAAACCTGTAAAATGAAGTCTAGGGAGGTATCACATAAGAAGAAGGTGAGAAGATAGATGAGAGGATGGGATATCTGTGGAATAAAATTGCTCTTATATAAAGGCCTGTGTTAGATTTAGTTGATAAGTTCCTCAAAGCCTCTGGTAAGAGTAACTTTATATTTCAAGATATGAAATGTTCTCTCATTTTGTACATTCTAGGCTCCCTTCGGTTTTGCTTTTATATCTCATTCAGTTTTACTGCAAACTTCTCATGTCTTTAATACTACCTGCTGTTTGCAGACATTTCCAGTGTCAGCTTGATTAAGTGTGGTGTCCCTTCCTTCCACCACAGTATCTGTTTCGGCAGCAGAGGTCAGAGACTCCTCGCACCGTTAAGTCCCTAATCTCATAAATGCTCGTTAGTATATGTCCAGTATCATACACATCTCTAGCTATACTGTGGTCAAATCAAACATATTCTAGGTTGAAGTAGCCTGGTATGTGATCACATCTGGAATACACAAAGGTTCAGACAGCTGTGGGGCAGCATGGGCAGAGCAACAGTTTGAACTTAGTTCTACAATTACCTGAGGGCTCCCACAACGAAAGCAGATTACATGAAAAACACTCTGCAGCTTCACACTCCTGTGTATTCCATGGCACCCTCCTCACTTATTCTCCAGAGAAATGCCAGCAGATCTTACAAAAGTAAACTGCAATCTTTCTACAGAATCATTTGCTACGTCACTGGAAGTAATATGGTTTTCTTTCTTCCTCTCTCTCTGCCCCTCTCACATCCTTCCCAAGTTCTTTCAATATGGCAGAAGATATTCACAAAGAGTCTTCCAGAGCTTCACTCCCTGCCAGTGAGCACTGCAGTCTCGTGTCATATCCCACATCAGTATCTTGTGCTTGTTCTTAGCTGTAGATCAGTCTTTTGAGAGGTGACCGCTTCTCTTGTGAATGTGGTAATTAGTTGGAAGCCAGTCCATTTTCCCCTAGGGTATGACTTCAGGGAAAGGAGAGCACCTCACTTTTGGTTTTGTAGCTAATTAGATCTCTGTTATAGCTCTTGTGTCTTTATGGTATTGCAGTTTTCTTTCAGACACAAGCACAACCAAAAGCTGGCTGCCAGGATAAGCTGTAGCAGACTAAGCAAGTTGCAGTGGTCTATGAGTTGATAAAAAGCATAATGTATGCAACTGTTCACAGATTTGAAAAATGGATCTACACATACCGTATCTTCAGGGAACAGGAAGGACATTTTAAAATGCAGGTGAGTAACTCTTCTCTTGTCTGCCAAGATTGCACTAAATAGAATTTCCTTCATTTAAAAAACCAGTACACATGAACGCATTACCTTAGCACGTTTTCCCAAGTTTGCTTTCTTTTCTACTCACTTCTTGAGTTTTTAATGTTATTATTACATATGAGCTTAGAAGTAGAATTCCCTTACAGTCTAAGTGGATCTGTTATTTCTTGACCAGCTGCTTTCTGATTTGACCATATCTTTTTTGATAGCACTGTAGAAAAACCAATCACTTTCATTTCTTGCTCCTGTTCCTAATTAGCTTTTGCTACCTGAAAATGCTGCCATTGCACCCAGCCTCTTATATGGAATTGGAATATTACAGTGATCTTTTTGATTTAGAGAGACCCATCTGTAATTCTGCGTGATGCCGAGGCTATGACCACAAGATAATGCTGCTCATTGCTTGAATAAGCATATGAGCAGGCTGCATCCATCAATTCCCTTGGCATGGTGAGAGAACACTTAATAAGCTGGCTCACTCCTCAGCTTGTAGTAGGACAGCCAAGAGGGCTGCCAACAGTTAAGCAGGATTTAAGTGGAATGAGGAACTCGCTCCTTGAAGGACGGACCAAGCTCTCATACTCTGGTAATTTCTTGCTTATTAGTGGTTTTGACTGAGTACGAAAGATACAATTTCCCATTCAGAAGAGCATTTCTTGTCAACAAATCAATCTACTTGGACTATAGCCACTCTGCTGCAGTTTGCTGTCATGCCTATCAGCAGGTTAATAACTCAAGTGCTTTCAGTGTTTTCAACCCAAATTTTCCTGACAAGGTTTTACCACGAATGCAAAAGAGTTCTGTTCTTCAAATTAAGTCTGATCAGTTTGCCTTACTAACATCTCAGACTGAAATAATACATTGATGCTGAAAGGGATATTGATTGGGGTTTTGAAGGGCCAGATTCAGCTGTAAACTTCTTTGAGGATGGTGGTTTGACCTGATTGGCATTCAAGTACCCACACAGCTGCTTGCTCCCTCCCCAGCAGGACAGGGTGGGAGGAAGAGAACTTGAACAGCCAAGGTGAGGAAACTCTCAAAGGTGAGGATCAAGATAGAAGTTTAATAGGTGAAGCAAAGTTGTGCATACAAACAAAGCAGAGAAGTTTAGTCACCACTTCCTAAGGAGAGACAGATGTTTAGCCACCTCCTGGAAAGCAGGACCTCTGCATGCATAATGGTTACTTACAAGACAAATACCATAACCACAAACATCCCCACTTTTCCTAAGCAAAGTCCCTGCACAGATTGATGTCTTGGTTGAGACGGACAAACGACATGTGACATGGTTCTTTGGTGATAAGTAAAAGTTCTCCTGTACTATTACAAACCTTGTCTTCTATACCATTTCTAGCATACGTGTGTCTTTTAGCCATTGGTTATATCAGCTAGCAACAGCACATTGCTGGATGACTCTTTGCCACATTACTGGAGTCTGTTATCTTGCCAAGCTCTTGTTCTGCAGTTAGTTACTCCCTTTGACTCGCTCACTTCTCCAGATGCCTTCTGCTTTGTCATCCGGATACCTTCAGAGCCTCATTCTTCATGGATAAGCTTTGTTATCTTCAAGGTTAAGTTCTAACTTCATGCTTTCAGTCATGTAGTTCCCCACAGATCACTACAGGGCTGTGCTGTGGAAGCCGTTGGTCCAGCTGTATTAACCCACGTGTTCAAGAGCAGCTGTGAGAACACTGTTCCCCCACTCAGGAGTGCCACCCTTTGTGTTTGGCCTCAGGAGACTCCAATGCAAGTCACAAAGCCGGACAGATAATAAGCTTCTGCCTAAAAGGGAAAGCTGGTGCTGAGGACTCTCCTGTGGATCCTGTGGCACATCCATGGCTTCTGCACTTGACAATGCTGATGTTTTGTAAAATGTTTGAACATTCTTCTGCTTGTCAAATAGTTGTTTAAATACGTCATTTTAAGTGAGCACTAAATATGTTGCCCCTGAACCTGTGTTCTAAGACCAGAGATGAGTCTGTAATGCCATCATTCTTCGACACTGTGCTGTAGCAGGTTGCTGAAGCACACACTGGTAATGGTATTTTAAACTGATGTTCTTTTTTTCCATAAAATAACAAAAATGATGGTGAGGGAGTTTACATTTAGTGCCCTACATCACGCCACTTCATAGGTGTTCCTTGTGTTTAAAGGACAGTGCAACATTCTGTCCCCAAATCTATGTGCAAAACAGCCCTTGGTAAACCAGAATCAACCTATCCTTCCTTCCATTTAAGCGTCTCTGTGTGAATGGGCACTTGCAAACAAGCATTATTTTCCCTTTGCAGACTTCTGAAGGTTTACCAGAGAAGACCTTCAGAACATTAAAGGATCTCATATATAATTATGAAAAGCCAAATCAAGGCCTAGTAACCAACCTCTGCTATCCAGTGAAGAAACTAGAGGGCTCGCACGGATGCCAGAGGTTCAAGTCAGGAAACAATGTAATTTATGATGGTGAGAAATTTAGCTCTGCATTTGTTGTTGATGGTTTTTTGGGTTTGGTTTGTCTGGGGGGGTTCTAAGATCATTCTGTTGTCAGGTTTGGGGTCAATAGCTGCAAAGTGTCCTTTATGGTCAACATCCTTCCTTTTCACGTTCCCTGGAAAACATGTATTGGCATTTACAGGGGGACCCTCGTTACACACCCTCCTTCAAAGTACCCATTTGCAATCGCTCCTTTTATTTCACTGCCTTACAGAAATCGAGGAGAGCGATTATGTTACAGTCCTTCCCTGAAGGATCTGCATCCCGGCAATTCGGAACGCTGCCGTTTCCGCACAAGCATCAGCTGGGGAGGGCTCCAGGCTGGGCATTCTCCACTGTGGCTCTGCCCCTCTTGAGTTAGTCTCCTCCTCTTGCAGACTCTCCGAGCAGGCACAGCTGTGTCCTTCTCCAGCAGCTCCAGTACAAGCTACTGTACATTTATTACTGAGTAATAAAGGAATTTATAAGAGACACATGTTGGGGAAGGGTATGTGTGTGCATGTATGTGTGCTTTGGCTTTTTAGTTAGCAAACCGTCCAGGATCTCTGCTGCCAAAATGAACACTTGGTCGGAGAGCAGCAATTTAAATATAATAAGCAAATGTGTATAAAGCAGAGTAGTTTATGGCAGAAGTGATATGTGTTGATAAAAAAGTATACATGACAAGTATTCTGCCGGCACCATACGATGCTTAAAACCCTCTAACCTGTTATTTTGTGCATAATTCTTATTACCACATTGTTGGACAAGCTGATAGTATTTCAGCTAACCGGAGAGTATGCTAGGGAATATTAGTATTGTCCTGTAGTTTGAAATAATCAAGACTAAACCGAAAAAGCCATATTAAATCCATGCCACGAAGAACTAATCCACGACATAAACCCGGTTTGAAGTACTTGTAATGCTGATGAATTGTTCTGGTACACTGGGGGAGGAGCGAAACTTCTACGCACCTATCAGTATGAAGGCGGTGCTTTAATAGGCTCAGTC
>JAOEHX010012989.1:0-18521 GCA_025448015.1 Bolborhynchus lineola
ACATCATGCCCAGTATATAAACTGGGGGCAGTTACCCAGAAGGGTTAGATCACTGCTTGGTTGGGCTGGGTATCAGTCGGTGGGTGGTGAGCAGTTGTGTTCTCTTCCCTTCTTATTTCCCTTATCATTATAATTGGTGGTAGCAGCAGTGGTTTGTGTTATACCTTAGTTACTGGACTGTTCTTATCTCAACCTATGGAAGTTACATTCTTTTGATTTTCTTCCCCATCCCCCCAGAAGTGGGGGGGGCAGGGAGGAAGAAAGGGATGGGGAGCAAGCGAGGGAACTGTGTGGCTGATTTACAGCTGGCCTTAAACCATGACAGTTTGTTAGTGAGTTGCTACTGCTATCAGGAAATAAAAAATATAAGAACACATGCTTATGTTGGTGACAGGTGAAGTCTGCAACCTAAAATTACCATCTGGAGCTTCAACTGTGATCTCACAAGAAAATCAGCCAGAAATTCCTGGGCTAACGGCAGCTGTTCAAGAGATTGTGAGCAGCTGCCAAAAAGTGATAGAAAGTCATGGGAGTCCCAAATATTTTGAGAGTCTGGCAAGTAAGACAATAATCATCACATGTTAAGTCAGAGCTCTCGATCCAAAAAGGTGTGGCATATTGCCCAAAATGAATAAGCTTAATGATCTTAATTTATTTTGCACGGGTTACATGATCACATCATTTGGGGAAGTGGTAAAGAGGCACATTTTGTTTCTTTCAATTATTTTCCTTCCCCTGTTTGCTTGTCTGTCTGTCCTGTATACACCCATATATGTTTTGACACTACGTCTGGGTTTGGAAGAGAAGAGATTACTTTCTCTTTTTTATTTTTTTTTTTTTTTTTTTTTTTTTATGTAGCACAAGTACAGAGAATCTTTAGAGAAGTTCTAAAGATTAAGATGCATAGGCCTCAGGCTTACCACTAACAATAACAATGACAATCTTAAAATTCATTAAATAAATTTTGTAATCATTCCAACTGTCACTGGAATGATCAACATGCTGCAAGGACACTGAAAATTTACTGTCTTTCTACCAAAGATTGTTTTTCCAAACACCACGACGAAAAAATAGCTTGCAGTACTGCTGCTGTATTGATATCATGATACAAAAGATTACATTTCCTATGTTTGTCATTCACAACCAATTCCTACACACACATAATCAAAACCTGAACCATGAATAAACATCTGAGCTACAATAGTCAAGCAAAACTGTAGTTTTGCTATTGGATAGGTTAAACCACAAGGCATAGCACACTTGAATATGCCTAGTACTAAATAAAAAAAAAAAACAAATTTGGGCTATGAAACCTTAAGACAGAACACTGACTCTGTATGCAAGATATACGATTAAAAGCAAATGAATATAGTTGTTTCTCCTCAAAGCATTCTGCCTGTGCCTCTTCCCTCCAGCTATAAAATTGGTTTTATAGGTTTGGGTTTTGGTCTAGTTTGTTGTTTTGGCTTTATGTTCATTTGCTATTCACCTTACACTACGCTCATACCATATTCTGTACTTTACCTTGCATTTACTTAACAACCAATGTGTTAAAACCTTGATCCTGCAGACACAGTGCCCACAGCAACATAAATACAGCACAGCAGGAAAACTGTTAGTTTCCCTCTGGATGACTTGGAAAACTTTGGGTGTATTTTGGTGTACAAATAAGAATTTCCTGAACTCACAATCTCAGCTTTTCCAATTAAAATGCTGTCATAGTATTCAAGCAAACTGTAGCTGACAAAAGCTTATTTGTACAATTAATGCTACTGCACTACATATTGCTAAAAGTCTGAATTACTGTACTTTGAACACCTTTGTCAGTGACATGGACAGTGTACTGAGTGCACCCTCAGCAAGTCTGTCAACAATAGCAAGCTGTGTGGCATGGCTGACACACTGGAAGGAAGGGAGGCAATGCAAATGGACCCTGACAGGCTTGAGAGGAGGGCCAGTGCAAACCTCACGAAGTTCAATAAGGCCAAGTGCGAGGTCCTGCACCTGGGTTGGGGCAATCCCAAGCACAAGTATTTTCGGGATTAGCTGGGCAAAGAATAGATTGAGAGCATCCCTGAGGAGAAAGATTTGGGTCACCTGGTTGATGAAAAGCTCAATGTTACCCAGCAACATACACTTGCAGCACAGAAAGCCTATCTAGACTGCATCAAAATGAAGCGTAACCAACAGGTTGGGGGAGGTGAGTCTCCTCTGCTCTGGTGAGACCTTTCCTGCAGTACTGCATTCAGTTCTGAGGCCCCAAACATAGGAGGGACATGGACCTGTTGGAGTGAATCCAGAGAAGGGCCATGAAGATGGTCAAAGGACTGAAGCACCTCTCCAGTGAAGACAGGCTGAGAGAGTTGGGCTTGCTCAGCCTAGAGAAAAGAAGGCTTACTGGAGACTTGTAATAGTCTTCCAATATCTAACGGGGCCCACAAGAAAGCTGGAGAGGGATTTTTGGTATGGCATGTAGTGATAGGACAAGGGGGAATAGCTTTAAACCATTCCTTTCCAAAGGAAGCAATTAATCATAAATTTGAGATCTCCTTGACTTGCGGATATTCCTAAAATTCATTTTATCTGATTTAAGCAATCAAGTCTCAACAGACTCTCTAGCAAATTTCAGAGAAAGCACTCTGTTGCCTCTTCACATGTTCAGCTTTAAACTGATCACCAGATTTTGAAATAGAACAGTGGGTTTGGGTTTTTTTCTGTTTCCTTTCTCAGCTAAGATGACTGGAATCACTGCCAAGCTCTCTGGTTATTCCCTGGGATTGGCTGGGAATTTAATTTTTATTTTATTTAATTTTAATTATTATTGAAAAGAGCCTGAATATTCAAAACATGTTTGTGTCACCAGCATGTCTCACAAAGGTAGATGAATATCTTACCTTCATACTGGTCTGAGGGCAACAATAAGCCTTCACAGCCTAGGCCAGCTTTCTGGGATACCTCGCCTGGGCATCCCAGAAGCCCCATTCTATGCTGACCAGTTGGGAAGAGTGAAGGTGGCTGCCCTCTGGGAGGGCCCTCACGCACAGCAGAGGCCTTCTGCAGTGCCAGTGGTCCATTCCAGTGTAGCAAGGTGCTGCCAGAAATGGGTGCCAGTGACAGTCCTGATCCTCAGGAGATGGGCAAGGCAGGGAGGGGGTCCGTGGAGACCCAGGAATGTTCTTGGTCCTAGCTAGTGACCTCATGGAAGCCTGAAAGGTTCTCCAAGAATGAAAGGACACATATCACCTTTAATAGTAAACAGCTTTGCTGTAAGACCGTAGCTTTGAAGTTTTCACTGTAAAATAACTGCCATTAATTCGGCAGTCAAAAACTCTTCAGCTCTCTACCCACAAACTTCTAAGCCAGCCTTGTCAAGTTACCTACATTTTGACACCCTACAGAGTCTAATAGAGATTTCCAAGGCTGCCATGTAACACAATCTGAATTGCTGGCAGCTACAACTGCCTTCACATGCCATATCTTTCTGGTTTTTGCTGTTAACAATACTTTCAGTGTCAACAGATGTCATCTTGCGTAATGCATCAAGAAGAGCCAACACATGTGTTCTACAGTTGACAGATTTCCCCCCAAAGATACATAGCATGTATTTACACAGGCAGGTCCCTTATAGCCATTCTGACACTCTAAGTGCACTAGCTGCTTTGAAGATTGCTTCAGTGTTCACTTTTCAAGTGAACTGATTCAACTTGCCTTCAGGAAAGTGGTTTGACTGGAAAAAGACAAAACCAAAACCAACCAATCAACCAAAGGCCACAAACCAAACCAAACAAGCCAAAACCAAAACCAAAACCAAAACAAACGAACAAAAAAACAATGGCAGCTGGAGATGGTGACCAATTACATCCCTGGCTAGACTCTGGCAGTTTAACCATAGCATTAATGGAAACCATCACCCTCACAGTAAATTGAAATCCACCATTTGCTACAATATAGCACACGCACACATAAGAAAATGTTCCAGTGTGTTTTCCAGGCCACAGACATTGAACTTCAAGAGATATTGGGTTTGCAGATCAGAAACATCTGTGTGCACTACCCATATATCTATCAAATGCATGGAAATTTTGTTTCATTTAAACAAATGTGTTCATCTAATCCTTTTATAAATGGAACCAATAACTTCCAATCTATTTAATAATTTCCTGAATATACTTAGTAGTAAATGTGCATATATGCCAGGCCTCAAGTGATCAACAACACAATAGCATAAGTGAACACAGTCTAAGACACTCAAGTTATTAACCTAATTCATTTAACAGCTCAGACATTTAAGAGGCCTTAGCTGGTATTGTTTTGAAATGTATACAGCTATTTGGTCAGCTACATACAGGTAACTTAATAGCTCTCCTATTTTTTTCTTTTCAGAAAGTAGCAGTTCTCTGAAAATGTTTTATTCACATAAAAGAAAAATATTCCCACCAGGGCAGAATTATTCACTACTGCCCTAGTTAAAAATTATTCCACTCTCCATACAACGAAAAGATTCAATTTTGCCAACATCAGTCAAAAAGAATAGCCCAAAAGTAAGCTCTACAGTGTGATACAAAATTAATTATATGATGCAATTTGTCAAAGGCTAACAGTTTGGAAAAGCTGAAGAATGGTGCTTCGTTTACAGTGGCAACCTTTTCACAAATACCTACACAGGTAAATTTTCAGTCTTGGAATGACTGATTGATATGAATTATTTAACAACAGATATTGATTTTATTTTAAATGATACACACTTTACACAAAGAACGACACTGCGCAACACTCAAAAGGACTTAAACTATTACCACATTAACTATGATTTATAAATGTGCAGTTTAAAGGACTCATGTTTTCACCAGTGTTGCTTAAAGCAACGAGGCAAGAAAAATGTCTATGAAAATACAGATTTGTTTGTTGGTTTTTTTTTTTGCACACTGGATGACATCGCAGAACTCTACAGTTAAATTAACCTGTAAGGTATTTCAAGGGATAAAATGTATTCTTTGCTGAAAAGAATTATTAAAAATTAACATCATATATATATATATATATATATATATATATAAAGACATAATACACATCTGGAGGACCACTGTGAATAAAAAATAATGAAAAGAACACGCACTTTCCTGAACAAATAGGAGATCAGCATTTGGCCAAATACTGTTAACATTTGGAGGCCACCTGGTGATCTCTTTGAAGCTAATCAAGAAATACCAATGTTTCTAAAGAAAAGATACCAAGCAACTTCAGCAGTCCTTTGGCAGTGTTGTAAATAAAATAAATGACTGGCTAGGTCATTATTGTGCTTCTATCTTACACTAGAGATCTGTTTAGTAAATCTGTCTCTTTAAGCTGGAATGCATAATGTACTTCTGTTATATTAATTCTGGCACTTTTCATAAATGGCAGAGAAACGCAAGTATTTTCAATGACTAAAATTATTACACAATAACTGTGTAAACACATAGATATAATTCAACCTCTCTTTCAAGGATTAAGTAGAGAAAATTCAAAAAATTACACACAGTCCTCTAAAAATGGAAGCTACTTGCACATGTGTATGTGAATTCTTATTTCATGCATCCATAAAAAATTAATACTATTCAAATACTTTTGAAAAAAGGACATTTATTTCAGTCTGTCAGCTACGATCTCAAAAAGGACAAGAAAAGCATTGTAAGCAGAACACTTGAAAATACACAGCCTATAAAATAACATTAAAAATTAAAAAGAACTCACATAATACTTCAGCCAGCAAACAGATCTGTAGTAACATGTTCTCAGTATGAATCTCTTATTTAAGATATATATAATTCCCTATGCTGACAGCTATAAAAATTGTTGTGAAAAGCACCTAGTTACATAACATTTGACTCCCAACTCTGTTGTTATGCTGCTTATACTACGAAGAGAGAGATAACAAGTACTGCCATGAACTTTAGACCTTACAGCTCTGAAGAATTTAGCTTCTATTCTCACTAAACATGAGTTCACTTAAATTGTAACTGCCAAAGAGATTATATGCTTTTACTGCATTGTTTTAAAGCAGGAAACATAAAAAAATCTCACACATGTGCCAGAGTCCACTTAAGGTTCCCATTCTTTCTGGAAATTACTAGATCAAAGCTTTTATCTATAAGCAGGTTTTGATACTCTGAAATTGTAAATATTCTTCAAAATTAAAATGAGCTTTACAGAACTAATTTGATTACTAATGCGTGTATGTATTCTAGTCACCAATTAAGTATCTTTAAAATTTATCAATTTCTTTGTAAACCTTCAGACAGCTTTAAATTAAAATTGACTGGGAAAAATGGATAACTTCCCTTCAGGTACCAGTGGTTGGGAATGGTAGGAAATGCTGAGAAAACCAAAAGAAATATAAGAGCATAAGAACAGGGAAGCAGTCTGGGAGAAGCAATTTGGGAATAGGAACTCTTGTAACGGGAAACACTGCTAGTTGCTGGACATTTTGGGCCATTTGATATCCAACCTTGGCCACTTCATCCTAGTTCTCTTATAACATGCTGTTATTCCTCCACTCTCTTTTTTCTTTTTCTTTCTTTTTTTTCTGTTAGAAAATATGCAGCCTTTGAAAACAGGATAAAACTGAAAGGTGAATGATATAGAATAAAAAATAGTGCATTTCTATTAAAGTCCTTTTTCCTCACTCACATCCTGATAGTGTATGCTTCATAATTCTTAATTTATAATGAGGAAAGTGAGCATTATGTATTACTTACTTAGTATGTTGGGTTTTTTTTAGGGTGACAAGGACTACCACATTAGAAAGAGAAACAAAGGGAAAAAGAGGATCTTCTTTAGGTAAGAAACAGGTCACGTTTATTGAAATACTAAAGCACAACTTCATAATCTGAATTGGCAAACACTTTCAAAGTCTTGTAACAGTCTAACAGCTTAACAAAAAAAATACACAAACTTTATTTTTTTATATAAAGCCTCAAAAGAAATAAAACGTTAAGTACTATTAAATTTCATGTAAGACCTGAACAAAATGAACTTTTTTAGTAAGTCTATATTCTCTTCACAAACTCAAAGTTAATTTATTTCCTACATAATGTTTTAAAAGTTTTAAGCTTATAATTAACGCAGACTACCAAGTAGGGAAGCTATTTATCAAATACATTCGCAAATTTTGAGCAAAGATATTGTAAAAAAAACAAAGGAATCAATTAATTAATTCAGCAAACCTAGTTATTATAACCAACCTCACAAAGTCTAGTCTACAGGTTAGATTTTCCAATAAGGGAAGAAATCTCTGCATTTTGGGAGGTTTTGAATCACACTTCGTATCACCTGGTAAAAAAAAAAAAAATCATAATCCTTTGTAAATATAGAACAAAATGTTCCCCTAAAATACCTACAGATCCTTAGGGTCTGAACACTCTTAGCTCTACAAGGACTGCAGATCAGACTTTCACCCCTCCTTCTGACATTTGATTCTCCTTCCTAGAACAACCTCTTTCCTTTGTGTTGCTACTGACCCTACTGTGCCTGATGCTAAGTTCCATTAGTTTTGTTAGAGCACTCCAATAACTAAAGATGAGCCATAACCACACTTCTGCATCTGGATACTCAAAATCCATCAAGCAAATGTATTGAGATCCATGAAGATGACAAGCGAATTATTATTACACTTTTATGAATATTTATTTAGCATTTTTATAGCAGCAGCACACTGTGGCTGAATAAATAGCCCCAAGGGACATGATAACAACTCCAGGTAGTAAAAGAAAATTCCCCTAGCTCACTTATCAAGGCTGTGGGTCTGGCTAGATTTTTTTTTGTCTTCTGATGCTACTACTAATGTACAGGATTTTTGTGTCAGTTTCCTATACTGTATATTCAGCATTCAGATTACTAAAGATGAGAATAACACTGAAGAGAGTAATACAAAAATGTTTACATCTTGAAGTGATTATTTTTAGCTCTCTTTAAAGTCACTTGTGTTAGGAAAATAACCAGCACGCATGTTGGCTTTATACTGAGGTCAACTGACTAGGGAAAAACTAAAAATGCTGGTTAACATCCTTTATAACTTTTTGTAAAGTTACATATATTTATAACATATATTTATATAACTTAAGAAAACACTTTATATCTCTATAACTTCAAGAAAATACTTAAAAAGTATTTCTAACCCCCTTCTGAGGTAAATCATAGCTGTAATTCCTTGAAAAGCTTTTTTCTCTTTTTCATAGAGTTTCTGAAAAACATCTGGTTGTTAGATTGAGCCAAGTCCTCTAACACTTTAATGTGTAGAACAGGTACAGCACGACTGTAACATCAACAGTGTCTCCTAGAAATAAGTCAAAGGATTCTCTAGAGAACTGCGATTAACTGTAATGAACAATATAATTGTACCACAGAAAATATTCTTCAAGAAAAAGCTTACAGAAATGTATCTAATGAGCTCACTTTTATATTCTAATGAATTCACATTTATATATTAGTGCGCCAAATACCACTGACTTCCTCCTCAGTCATCATAATGAGCTGCAATTTGTAGGTTGCCCTCTTTGTTTACATATAAAATTCACATACCTAGTGGAAAGACTGAGAGCTGGTGGAGAGGGGTTGCTATTCTTCTCTGGGTTACTGCAAAGAGGTAAAAGGATCCTCGTTTCACACTACTGGCAATACATAAATTAACAGCCAATATATAATCAACACTAAGTAACCACTTACTCTTCTTAAACCATGGGATTAATATATATATGCATCCACTTTTGAAGCATCTTTTATTCTCTTTCTAGTTAAATTGTCAATATATGTATCTATGTGAATGTAGTGGCCTGAATTTCTCATTTTCCTCTCTCTGTTTCTGTTGGCTTCTCATAGCTTTGTATGTCATATACAGAATGTGTTAGGGCTTATCTTGTTTCTGTTGCATCTATAAAATCTCTCTGTCAAACCTTCACCTCTCCTTGTAATGCCTTTTCAGACACATGGATTTAAAGAATTTATTTCTCCCTGTAATGTGCTTCTACATTAGCTCCTTTGAACTGACTTTGTGTTTATGTTAGACAATCCCTTGTGAGTTACATCATGATCACATCATGATTCTTTCCTCATGTTGTATGGAATCTATTTCAGACTCCACATTTTGAGGCAATCTCCATTTGAATCAGATTAAGGTCCGCATAGAGTATATTCCATTCTATCAGGATTTGACATGAAAAAACCCTACATCAGATGCCGAGTGGGGGTTGGAAAAGATCTGGCAGCTGGCATGAGTGGGAGTAAGCAGCCTAAGGACAGTGTGCAAAATGCAGCAATGAATGACACTTCCATTTTTATCAGAAACTGAGCCTGGGTTTGCTAAAGCATCTGATGTACTGCTTAAAATTATATTTATAACCTGCAATGCTTTCTTACTGCTACTTCCAGCACTGATGTTAACTGAAATTTAGTACAAATGGGGCTCATTAATATCTGGAAAAGGAGGGAAAGTTATTATCCTAAAGAGTCTTATGGTTCCTCTCCTTTTTGATTAAGGCCTGAATATGATTTAGAGCTGAGTGACTGTGAATCTTCTTTGCTTTACTTGTGTTCAGTGGTTACCTACAGAATACGTAAGATCTTAAAACATATACACACGTATGCATAAACACACATACTACAGAAAACACACTAGGGAATTAGAGAAATAATCCCAATGATCTTTTATTCCTATTGATCTGAATAAAATCAGAACCACAAAATATTCCTTTTATATAATTGAGGGAGTATTTGCAGAGAAAATGCTTGGTTCTGTGTCAATGATTAATACAGATAACTAATTAAGGGAATAATACTTTTATAATTCAAAACGTTAACACTGCCTTATGATGGGCAGACATCAAAAATTATTTGCCTATTACTATAAGGTCCTCCTGGTGCCATTTCATTTAGGTTTAAAATGATCTTTATTTTTTATTTTAAAGCATGAAGAAATAAATACATGTGTGAAATGCCTAAACGTAACGGAATGCACATCTTGGTTTAGTACACATGAATCCTATCTGTACAATTTCCAGCTATATTTATTGTTTTCTCATTATCTTCTTTATGTAGCAGTCCTGATAGCTGTTAAAATACATATTTCAGGACAGACCTGTTGCAATTTCACACTGAAAGTAATTTCTTAGTACAAAAATAATTTATCAAAGGTGCCCCATCTGAAATAATGCAATTTCTACTGCTAGGAGGAAAAGTGGTAAAAGACAGCAGGTAATCTACAACATGACCACTGGGGGTCATTCATTTTACACAAATACTCCAGTAAAGTATTTACTGGTTTTGAATAGGAATAATATTTCAACATAATTATTTCTAAATAGAAAAGCACTCAGAGATTAATATTCAGAGATATTATCCACCTGTGCTGTATAATTTTAAATAGTGAGGAAAAATGAATAATATATTGTACAAAGAGCTAGCCAGAGTAATATCAAGAAACTGAAAATAATGGGCACTTCTGTTATATATTATACCTATATATCATCCTATATATATCTATATAACTATCTACAAATTACACCTATATAGAATAGAATGCCTATATAGAATATACCTATATATAACAGAATACCTATTTATCATTTATATATATATCTATTTAAAATAGAAAAAAAAAAATCCACACCTCAAAAAAAGCCATTATTCCCATGACTCTGTATTAAGCTTCAAAGGACACAAACAAGAAATTGTAACTGCTCTGACATGAATGTGAAAAATGAAACACTGCTTTTATCAAATTGTTTGCAGTCATTCTAAGCACTATACAGAAGTCTCAGGGAAAACAGAGCTGAAGGCTAACATTAAGAGAAAAAAAGCACTTACTTGATCAAATTGTATGTGCTAAATAAAACCCAATATAGTCCTTAGAAGCATAATTCCTATATACTTATTTGCCAGTCAACTTTAAATATGACTTAAAAATCAAACTGCACTTAAAAACAAATTTAACATGCTCAGCAAAGGTTCCAAAAAATTCAAAGTAAGGAAATAAACAGTAGGTAACTGCACTCAACACCACACATCAAATGTTTTAGAACTTCAGGAAGTAGCTCATTTTATCTTATAGATAAGCTTTACATACAAACATATTTATATTTACTCATAGTTAAGAATATTAAACTCAAAATCTTTGAGGATTTTTTTCAGCAAGATTATACTAAGTATGCATTGAATGACGGTTTCATTTTTAAATTCAGTTACATACTTGCATAAAGAGTAGCTGTACATGAAAATAGATTACTAGACATACATATTAAACTTTTAATACTTTAAAACTCCATCCCCTATAAAACTAACACTAGATATTTTGGCTGCTAATTTCTCATCAAGAAATCATGTGCTTACAGAGAAAATTCCAGGCCTCAACTTCAATATATATTCTGACTCATTTTTAGCTCAAATTTATTACTCCTTATTGTCTCCTAGGCATACCACCTTTCTTTTCTATAGGCAAACTATTATTACTATTAAGAGTGCATAAACAAATTCACCATTAAGATAATACCATTATTAAGATAATAATTATAGGTCTCAGAAACTATTTAACAGATTTATTACCACTTAAGCACAATAAACCTAAGAAACAGTGACATGAACCCAAATCCATCCCAATCAACTAGCCCAATCAACTATATACATCCCGCAGTTTTAAGACTTATTCTCCCACTTAATACAGTGTTCCAAAATTACTTTTGCTACAGTTTGGTGGTTTGGTGGAGATTTCTGGGAGCTTTTTGGGTTTATTTGAGTCATCTGCAGGCCTTGAAATCCCATCAGGGATTTTAGATTGGGCAAGATAGCCTTTTCTTTTGCCAGACGAGGAGGAAGTTCATGTGGTAATGCACCTAGTAATTACATATGAATATTGTAAAGTGGGAAGAATCACTCCCCGCCTTTCTGTACATCTCCTAATGTGTTCATTTTCATTTTATTTTTTAGTCTATTGAGTTTCTCATTTTAGAAATAATTATACATTTTTTCTTTAGGAGCAAATAATTTTCACTGGGAAAAAAAATAGTAATAAATCAACCTATATCTTCTGTTTAAGGTATCCTCAACAACAGAAATCATTCTAACACCACAAATGCCTCTTACAGTCTTTGTTTAGTGATTACAATAAATGCTTCAGCAACATTAACACTTTCAATATTTTTTACGTGAATGTACTAGAATCTCATAATAAAACATGATGCACATCTTTTTGTCCACCAGGTTACTGCTAAGCCTTTTAAAGCATTTGAATTCTTGTCCTAAAACTGTGATACGATCTGCCAATTTATTTATTTATTGAAAAATCTAGGTCATGAGGGACATTAATATGAACTGTACTGAGAACAAGTGAAAAAGCAGCAAACTCTATGAAAAGCAACTGCACCTTCCAAGATATTCCTTATAATGTAGACACTACCTGAAGCTTGATAAAACAATTAGAAAAGAAGAGCATTAGGTTGTTTACTTTCAGTTTTTAAATGAAATGCACAACTTGCCCCAAAGTTTATCATAGTGCAAATCTGGTTACATTTACAATGCTTCAGAAAGAAATGGAGAAGCCTCAGATTTCAGGCATCTTCAGAATATTTTGCTCTGTGTAGTGCCAGTTGACCACAGTTTAGAATTGAGTGGAAAAATATTTAATACAATAACGACCTAACTATATACTGTTGGAGTAGCTAGCTAAATGAGGCCGGCTATTATGGGACCCACTCAGTACACTGAATTGGCCTAGTCAATTCAATTTGTCAAGTAACCTAAGAAGCTCATCTTCAGCAAATGGCACCTTTGTTCCTCTTTTCCACAGAACGTGTCAGTCAGTGACAACAGCAGAAATTTTATCACAAAAGTTTTGAGTTTTGCAAAGTTGTAAGGAAATAAAAGATGAGTCCTATCACTTCAGGAGCATGGAGTTTATATCAACAATTAAATCTAATAATCTAACTCTCACACCAACTTTAACGTGACCAGAATCATCATCATAGATCACAACACGAGACAAGTCATCTTAGTGCTATCACATGTCACCTTGATGGTACCTTGTTGCCAGTTCAAACAAGAATTTACATAGTCGAGAAAAAGAAGTAGGAAAACATCACACCAAGCCAATAAAATTACGTGCTATGAACTTTCTGAATACTGTATTTAAAAATACATTGTTTGCTATAAAACAGTAGTCTAAGGTGGCTAGATTGTGCTGCAATAAGCAACAGTTTCCCTGAACCTAATACAAGGATGGGAATCCTGAGAAACACGCAACTAGAGAACAGAACATCCCAGCACTTCCTTCAGAATCTCCAGTTTTTGTCAAAGCACAGCAATACATTACATTTTAATCTTAAGTTACATAGAAACAAGTCTATGGTCAGGTAAAGCTCACATGATGCCTGGATATGGCAGGAAACCTAGATCCTGAACTCTTGGAGAGAGAAAGGAGCACTACTATGAGCAGAAGCTAGCTAAGTTGCTAATGAGTTAGGGTATACCTCTAGAACAGCACCATCAGAGTTCCTATGCCAAACTTACTAAAACTTAAATCTGACTTTCCACAAGAAAACCTCCTAGGAAACACAGATGTGTAAACAACATCTGTCTCACCTTCGGAGTAAATCTAAGATACTCAAGACTCTCCTGGTGCCATGAATCTGCAACTAGCACTACAGGGATGCAAAGAGTAAATCAAACCGATTTTTATTTAAGTATTTGCATGATTACATATCTCAGTGAAAACACAGCATTTTGGTAAGCAAACTATTTTGCTTTAACTGAACATAATAAATTTGTTATTTTTCCATTCTTTTCAACCTGCACAATTTAGTGTCCTGAGAGATTATACATTACACTTAAGCACATGGGAGAAACACAACTCAATATACTATATAAAGTATGCTGTAGGTTGTTTTATGTGACATACTGGCACCATGTTAAAAATTATGCATTCTTTATAGATGAATAGTTTTCTAGGTTTTGAACTACAAAGAGAAGTTCCACATTTCTGCAAAGTCAGGCATGAAGCATTCAGTATGTTGAAGTCTCCCCTTATTAAGCTGGTGTAGCAGATGTGGTTAACTACTTCATTTCTGACAAAGTTTTTCATGAATTTGTGGATGCCCCATCCCTAGAAGCGTTCAAGGCCAGGCTAGATAGGACCTTGAGCAGCCTGATATAGCAGAAAGCAAGCATGGCAGGGTGGTTGGAACTAGATTGGAACTAGAATCTTTATGGTTCCTTCCAATCATAACCATTCTATGACTATATGAATGTAAGATGTCTACACTCATATATACTTAATTTTCATGTCTTCACTGATACTGAGAATGCTTATCAAATATTTGTCATTGATACTATGTATGTCTGTAAATAAGATAAAGCTACATACAAATACATAAATGATAGTTGCATTTGGGATAGATAAGGTTTTGATGAGATTCTTATTCGCTCTTATCATTAATGCATCTCATGTAAGTTAGTCATAGCCACAATAGAAAATCAATCTGTTGTAGATTACTTACTTGAATTTTGATTTTAGCTAAACGAATTTTGCATGTGACATACATCTGACATTGCTGGATCATGGGAAATTTAAGTCTCCTGCTACTTTAGAGGAAAAAAAAAAAAAAAAAGAAAAAAAGAAGTACCTACTATTCTTTTTCCAAAAATAATAGAAGTGTTGGATTATCAAGGTCACATACTTATCTGATGAATTCTAAAGTATCTGGTGAGGCAGATGATAGAGGATGATTAAGTAAAAGGAAATGCCAGTAGAAAAAAAAAAATCTGCAAAAATTGTGTTTGAACACCCATTTTTTACAAGGAAATACAAGATTCACCCATATGGTTGAACAATGGGGGAAAAAGAGATACAGCAGAACATCTGGCAGAGGCAAATAAATATTTAAGTTTTTGAAGACATGTACATGATTGTCACAGACATTTCTCGTAAGTCAGTCTTCAAGAGAGTAGAAATATCTTACTTCTGTCCCCATTCCTACTGCACCATTATTCTTTATAATGTAGTATTTAAGATGACAATACAGCACTAGTTATAACTCAGTGCTAGTTGGTGCTATATTACTGCATAGTACTTGCAGCAAGATCTTAGATATTTTGGAACTCTTTTATGTATTAATTGTCTTAAAGACTGAAAAAAAGGGAAGTTTCATTTCACTACAAAAAAGGAAAAGGAAGCCACAACAGATAGACATGCAGAGTCACAGTGAGGACCACAAAAGACATACTCTTCAGTTCTTTGGGAAGTCCCAACATTACCAGTGGCTGAGCAACTAGAGGAAAGGGAACTTAGGTCTGTGGAAAGAACACTCACTCAACATCAAAATGTTCCAGCTATTTTTTTTTTATTATTTTATTTTGTTCACATTTTTAATCTAAACATTATTAAAAAAACCTGCAAATAATTATTTTTAATATAATAATATCAAATAATAATTATTTCTAATATAATAATAATATCAAATGATATCAATTCATTTCCTAATTGCAATTTCCTAAATGCTGCATACCTTTTTCCATGTTATGTCTTTCATTCAGCAGCATCAAACTGTAGGAATGAGCAATTTGCACTTTAAGCTCTCACTGCATTACAGAAACTAAAACACAGAAACCAGATTTTCTTCTTTTATACCAGTCATCACCGAATATAATATGGGTTGTAGACAGTAAGAAAGAGTACTGCAGCTTAGAATTTGTGTGGTGTGGGGGTTGTTTTTTTTTTAGTCTCTGGGGTCATTTTTGGGTTTTGGTGGTTTTTATTTTTTGTTCTCCAAACACTGTTGCTAAGTCACAGGGTTGTGAACACTGACAGGATATATTTTCCAGGACATAAATGGAAATGAGTCTATATTCGACTTAAACTACTGAATTCCTTAAGCAGGAGGGAGGCACTTGTTTCTGTTTTCTGTCAACCTAATATTTTAAACAAAGATGTGTAGGATTAGCTGGCTATGAAACAAAGTTGAAGAGTTTTCTTAATGTAGTAATGCTGTTATTAGGTAGGTATGGTAGCACTGAAACACAGTAATAAAATGTAGACAGAATAAATATTTCTCACAACAGATTAGGAAATAAAATTATTTAGAAAAACTTGATTGCTACATGCATTTCTGTAATGGACTTCAACCCCAAATTTGTTGGTTTCACTACTGCAGTGAAAATGTCCAGAGAAAATAGAAACATTTTTTTTCTACATTAAAAGGTTTGTATCTTTTTCTTCACATTCTGTACATCACAGGAGTTGAGACACAAACAGGGAGAACAAAGAGAATATATAAGCACCTGCAGCAAAGTACTGTGCTGATCTATGCACACAGACTACTCAGATCAATTCAAGTTTTAAGAGCATATTTTCAGAAATGGGATTTCCACACATACACACAAAAATAGAAGTGTTATGTAATATGTGCTAACCTACACGTATAATACATGAGCATGACTATAGCTATCCCTGAAGAAAGGTTTCACCAGTTTGAAAGCAACTGAATATTGTGCTTCAGTTCAAATAATACACAGCTTCTACAATGCAAAATAAAGGAATTTTTTTCTTCAGGACTAATAGCATTATATTGCTTTTGTTTTGGCTAAGTAGACAGTAGTAAAAATGGAGAAGGCTATATTAACTTTGTATTTCATAAATGCCTATTATGCTTTTCATAAATAACCAGAGAATAAGAAAATATGAGGTTTTCATTAAAATTAAGTGCTCAAAAATCACTGAAATATTGATGTCCAATAATTTCCAACTGCGACTGCAAAATGCATGAACTGAAATGTTAGAAATAAAATGGAAATGTGAAAAGAGTTCAAAAAACAAAGCTGTGACAATGAATTGGTCTAAAATCTAGTACTATTTTAAGAAACTGAAAATGAGGTTAGTAAAGTCAGTTAATACAAAAAAGGGGGATTAAAATGTGATTTAAACATGTTGAGATAGCTCTACAAAATATTACAGTGGAAAGACTGCTAACAGGAAAAACAGGGGTAAGTAGAAAATGAAGCCAAATGTTTGCATTGAAAAGTATCATACATTTTTTAACAGCAAGGCCAGTTAACTACTGCAATTAGTTCTCTAAGTAACTGGAAGACTTTGTACCATACCACATTTTTAAAATGAAGTTTGAATATCTTTCTGTTAAGCAGATACTTGTTTAAAGAAAATACAGTAGGAACTGCTGCATTAAGAAATGTGACAAAATGATCACAATAGGCCTTTGGCTTAAATTCCCAAACCAGTGGTATTTTACAATCTCAATCCCATTTAGCCTTTTTACTGGTCTACAACCACAGCAATGTAAAAAATCACGCAAAGTGCTCATGAAGTCGGGAAGAAGGTCAGCAAAACTTCCACCTTCGACTCCTAGACTTCTGTAAGGCTGACTCTGGCCCCTTTGGAATGCTGACTGGAAGAATTCTACTTTTTTAGATGCTGGAGTGGGTCCAGAAAACAGAAACAAAGCTGGTGAAGGGTCTGGAGAATAAGTCTGATGAGAAAGGCTGAGGGAACTGGGATTGTTTAGTTTGGAGAACAGAAGGCTCAGAGGGGATCTTATAGCTCTCTACAACTACCTGAAAGGAGGTTATAGTGAGGTGGGAGTCAGTCTTTTCCCACAAGTAACAAGCGACAGGGCAAGAGGAAATGGCCTCAAATTGTGCCAGGAGAGGCTGGATATTAGGAAAAATTTCTTCACAGAGAGAGTAATCAGGTATTGGAACAGGCTGCCAGGAAAGTGGTAGAATCACTGTCCCCAAAAGTGTTCAGAAATGGTGTGAATGAGTTAGTGACATGATTTAGTGGTGGTCTTCGCAGTCTTGAGGTAATGGCTGGATCTGATGATCTGAAAGGTCTTTTCCAACATAGATGATTCTATGCTCCTATGAAAACCAAAACCCCAAACTATTTAAGAAATCCTTAACCTAAAATATCACAATGCATTTAAGCATGAAATGAACAATGTTAAAAATGCTACAATTTTCTAATAAGCAATCACCAATAGTGGTCAGAAAAAACTTAATTCTTAATTTTATTTCTTCTTTGTAAAATTAACAGCCTGGAAGCAAAAGAGCTCTATCCCAGACGAAAGAATGAAGACCCTGGGCCCACTGCAGGAGAGGATCTGCCTCTAGACCATCTTAGGAACCTGAATGTACACAAGTCCATGGGACCTGACGAAATCCATTTGCAGGTCCTGAAGGAGCTGACAAATGAAGTTGCTAAGACACTGTCCACAATATTTGAAAAATCATGGCAGTCAGGTGAAGTTCCTGACCACTGGAAAAAGGGAAATATAACCTCCACTGTCAAGAAGGGAAAAACGGATGAGCCAGGGACCTACAGAATAGTTAATCTCACCTCTGTGCCTGGCAAAATCTTGGAGCAGATTCCCCTGGAAGGCATGCTAAGGCACAAGAGGAACAACGAGGTGGTTGGTGACAGCCAGCATGGCTTCACTAAGGGGAAATCCTGCCTGACCAATCTGGTGGCCTATGATGGGGCTGTGGAA
>JAOEHX010012990.1:1090-18578 GCA_025448015.1 Bolborhynchus lineola
TTATACCTTAGTTAGTAAACTGTTCTTATCTCAACCTGTGGGAGTTGCATTCTTTTGATTCTCCATGTAGCAAACTGAGTGGCTGATTTACGGCCTAAACCACGACACAAGTGAAAGAAGAACTGAATTTACAGTAGACGTGGTGCCTGATCCCAGGAGGTGCGCATCAGATGACTAACTACTTGCAAAGTCTCATCACCGAGAGTGAAACTGCAGGTACCAAGATCTCCAGCCTCGGAGACAAATTTTGTCATTTTGTTGGAGTCCAACAGCACTCATTAAAATGACACTGCTATTGTAATACAACTATATATAGTGTTGTTCAATGCAGTATTTGGTTCAGTGTTTTCTGTGATCAGATTTAAAGCTGCAAAAGCTTGAATAAAAACTGTTGGGCAAGCACTCTCTCACTGAGGATATTTTTTCCCAAAGCTTTTGTATTTACAGAGAGTTAAATTAGGGTCAATGGAGAATTTAAAGTTAATAATTAGTTAGGGTAGGGTGAAGTAGTAAAATGCTTGATGGAGGAAATCATTGAGGACTTTAGTCAAGGTGTTATAATTATGCACGTCAAGTATATATGATTATGGTCACTTGCTGCTTGAAAATACTGACAGAAGTATTTGTCTAGTGTGATCTGATAATGTACACTTAATCATAGTAACTGAATTACAGAGAAGTTATTTTACCAGTAAGTCAAGAAGTGTTCCTTAGGAATTAAAGGGGAATAGAAAGCCTCTAAAAATTTGACTTGAAACAGAATAACTTAGCTAGTGTTATACCTTGCTATTTATTAATAACCAAAATCTGGGCGTCTTGACACCACTGAGATCAGTGGTAAAAAGTCTATTGTCATACTGGGAGAATAACTTACTGGAAAAATAATTCCACGCTTTTAATCATTTTTTGCCAGATATATGGTGCTTTTACGAGTGCCTTTGCATATCTTTTTTTTTCCTCTTGAATTAATATATCACACTAGAACATGTTGTCAGTGTCAAAGGATACTGTATAATCAGCATGCATAGTGATACAAAAGGAATTAGCATATTCTCATGAAACATAATAATGCACTGTTAGCATACCAGTCTTAGTATAGAGACATGTCAATGATGAGTGACAGGAACTCACATTGCACTAGATAGGCAGATGTTATGAATAATAGTTTACTTAGCGAAGGTAGACATTCTGTATCTCAGCTGGGCCTGCAGGTTTCAGAAGCAGGTCTCAAATGCTTGTTTTTCTTTCTATTGCATCTTGATTAGTGTGATGTAAACTGAAGATACTGGAGAGAGATTGTGCTGACTGTACTAAAGAACTGAAGAAAATCAGTGAATGCAGACATTCAGCAGTTCCTCTCCCAAGTCGTATTTTAAGATATTGAACCAATATGTCTTGATGGGTGAAATGGATTAAAATCCATAGTAGGTGTCTAAAGAGTGATCTGGGAAAATATTTACTTCTGATTCTTTTAGTAAAATAAAAGAAATATTTCAAATTGTGATGTCCATATGACTGTTTATTTCCCTTCACTGTAGGATAGCTTTATGAGTTTCTCTTTCATCCTTCCTTCTGAAGTGGAAGAAACCACCACAAGAGAATTTCTAATGGAGTCCCTGCTGAACTGTACCGTGAAGAGGACAGTATGATTTCTGACTTCTTCCAAGGTTCCCTCTTTGAGACTTCTTTTGCATTGGTAGAAAAGAGATTAAATAATATTCTGAGGAAAACTAGCTTTTGAATGTCATAGTGGTTAATAAGTGCTGATGTGTGAATATTAAAAATCCAATCAATAGATCTCAGCAGCAAAGAGAAAGTTTTCTTGTTTGCATTATTCTGGCTGCAGTGTACTGTATCAGAGGAACCCACCTGTGCGAGAGTCAAATGTTACTTTCAATAGGAAATACTTGTGGGAGAAAATGGAGTAACGGGAATAATGTCTGTAAGAAAACATAGCAAGAAGACAGCTTTTAGCACAGCGAGGACCACAAAGAGCATGGAGAAGACGTAGAGGCAGTCCACAGAACTAATGGAAAGTAAGACTTTTTTCAGTTCTTCTAAGTAATCTATAAAAAATGTATTGCAACCAGAAAGACTCTGATAAATCATTTCATGGACCTCCCAAAGGAGAAGACCCCCTTCAAAGTCAGTTAGCCCATTTTATTTTTGTATTATTTTCTCCTCTACCCTTCATTTTTTGTAATTGACAGTGGTCATTGTTCTCACATCTGTTCTGATGTAAGAAAAATATATACAATACAACCTTGCTCAGGAGTTTATAAAGCCCCTTTGTAAAAACTGTATGCTTGATGTTAGAAAAAGATGAAGGCAGTACCACCATTTCTGTATTGCTTTACATCAAGGAAAACATTAATTTTTTGACTGTAATAAATAATCTTGGTTTTCCTGTTATCCACACTCAAAATTAAAGATGCATTGCATCAGTGGTCATCTTGGGGAAAAAGAAAAAAGCTCTTTTTTGATGAATCCCTTTTGCTATTTAAACATAGGAAAGGATTCAGCACCAAATAAAAGCTTTAAATCTGGTTTAGATGGTTTTGGTTTTTTTATGACTCAACATTACACAGCTGGTAGAGACAGTAATAAAGAAATCTGTATGTTTCAAGTATTCTACCATTTCTTCTTCTGATTATCTAAGTGTAGCTTTATTTTCCTATTCACTTGTTGTCAATGAATATATAGTTGTTAACAACTAATGTCTGAGGATGTCATCAGTCCAGTGGCTTGATGGTGTCAGTAAAATTTGTGCAAGTCATGAGCTCAGACCTCAGAAACTGCTGTGCAGCCTCAGTGTAAGTACTCACTTTATCTGAGATAGTAAACCAAGAGCATTTAGGGAATCTTGCTAAAGAATAAGTAAAATGCTGAACAAATGTTATTTTCTAAAGTGAGTTAAAAATCTGGAGATAAGCAGGGACTACCTCTTAGCTCTGGGATTTCATTGCCCAAACATTGTATTGACTGGTTTTTACTAACTGTGGTGGCAGAACTGGGTATATGGTGTTTCTCAAGGCCTTGCCAACTCATGCTGTGTTGTGTTTCTTTGCCTACAGCTAAGTTTATTTCTCACTCTAAACCTAAAGTAAATTAAAAAATAGACTGAATGTACTCTTAGAATAAAAAAGAAACAAGAAATAAGAATATGTAGTTTCCTAAAGTTTTCTGAATGAACATGGAGGTAAATATTTGAACCTAAACAAAATGCTTTTCCTTTTCTATAAATGATTAATCTGTCTCGCACATAGAATTAAAAAATATTAAACTCTCTATTTGAGAGCTCATACTGTGGGATTCCAGTGACCCATAGACATTTTGTGACCTCAGAATGCATTTGCTCTTCTTTTATACGGAAAATTATTGCAACTTAGAACAAGCTCTCTCATGCATGTCGGCATACAAGTAAAAATAAATTTTTGATTAGATGAATTTTGATCTAGGGCTATCCAAAAGTTTTAATTTTAGATTAAAATATTTAGTTCTTTAGCTGAAATAACTTATGACCTTCAGGTGAAACTAGATGAACAAGAAGCAGCCAACAGTCATGACAGGAATATTCAGGTTTTGTTATATCTAGGAAAAGATTCTTATCAGTGCCTGGATTCCATTTGGCTTCAGATTTAGCAGAACACTATCATTAAAATATGCTGTTTATCTCTGCTTCTAGATCAGTAGATAAGACTAAGTATGGCTGAAATTAAGGATACTGTATTTGTATAGTAGGGCATGAAACCACTAAGTGTGACTGACTTTGGAAATATGACCTGAGTTTTGTCTTTGAATTACACTGACATACTACCAAAGCCAGAAGAGCTAAAAAATCCAGCCTTTTGAGGTATGATTACTTAAGCATTTTTCTGGAAGAGAAATATAAATACTATAAAACTGAAAATGCAAATTTTGAAGAAAAAGAACATCTGGTGTCAATTGTTTAGATATATTTTGCAAATTTTGTTTTTCCCAGTGGCATTGTATTAACTGATTTCCCAATATTTGAAAAAAATATAAGCACACAGTGCATGCCAGTGATTAAAATAACTCTAACAATATAAAAATACTTCAGCATTCACACTAAGTGGTGATATTATTTGGCAGGTTAGTTATCAAAATAATATTTTACTGAAATGTATGTAGAGATTCCTAGGCTATTCTTGTTGGAACAAACATACCAGTGATCAACATGTGTTTGTATTTGTTGTGTCAGTAACACAGGAAAAAGTAGAAGAGTTGCTGGAGTTGAAATGTATACATCACGTCAGGAATGGCCTCCCAGTTTTTGGGGCCAGACTGGAAGATGGAGAAGCAGCATTTGAAGATGTAGCTGAGGAAATTTATATGCTCTGTGGAAAATGAATCACCTTCATTATGAAATAGGGAGCTTATTGAAATAAAGGAGTAGGCATAGAAGGAATAATCAAAGTTAAATAGAATTGCTAGTATTAAAACTAATATAGACAAATGAGTGAGGAAAAGCTGTTGTACATGTAAAAGCACATCAATGAAGTTGCTGCACTCTTTGAAGCAAATGTGTATATTTCAGCAAATAAGTCTAAGAAAACCTAAGAAAACACCTGGGTTGGAGCAATCCCAGGCACAGCTGCAGGTTGGGCAGCCTTCCAGTATCTGAAGGGGGCTAGAGGAATGTTGGGGAGGGACTCTTCATCAGGGACTGTAGTGATAGGACAAGGGGTGTTGGTTCAAACTTAAACAGGGGAAGTTTAGATTGGATATGAGGAAGAAATTCTTTCCTGTAAGGGTGGTGAGGCACTGGCATGGGTTTCCCAGGGAAGTTGTGAATGCTCCATCGCTGTCTGTGTTCAAGGCCAGGTTGGACAGAGCCTTGGGTGACATGGTTTAGTAGGAGGTGTCCCTGCCCATGGCAGGGGGGCTGGAACTGGATGATCTTAAGGTCCTTTCCAACCCTATGTATTCTATGATTCTATTGGAAAACCTAAATTTACGTCAGCTTCTGAACATAAGGCGCATGCTAGAAACTAGCATGCTAGAAATATACATACTGAAACATTGCAATACCAAGGCAAGGGAAACACTGAGTAGATTATTGATGGAAAGTTGAATGCAAATGCAAACTAAGAAAAATGAGATACGTAAGCATGTTAGTGAGTAACATAGACATTGTAACATATCAGGAGAAACAGTATTTGTCTGTAATACAGCTGTGAAACAGGACAGCAATAGTGAGTTCAGTGTGTTAAGGGAATTCACCCCATGAGAAGGAATCTCAATAAAAGGCTCAATTAGGTAAGACAAGAAATGTCATGGGAGGTGCAATGCACAGATTAAATTTTCAGATTTCATAAAAGACTACTTCACATGGCATAGTTTGGTAACCCCTAGGAGATACAAATCTTGGCTTAGTTGATCATTGCCTAGGAAATACTTCAAAATTAGCTAATTTTTACATTAATTCTAATGTATTCCTATTTAATCTTCCTGCAGAAACATTTTTTTTTTTTTTAAATCAGCACATATACAGCTTTAGAAAAACAAACTATGTACAAATGGAAAGTCCTGTTAAGAAGAGAGTTGAGGGGCAGCCAATAGGCAGAAAGTTTTCAAGTGGTAAGTACGCTATTTAAAATACTGCATTGATAAATATAGTGTAATTCCATTATAATGCACCAAAAAAGGCTTTAGGAAGTGTGTGTGTGTGTGTGTGTGTTCAGAAATCTACCATGACTTTGATAAGGAGGTCTACAGAAGTAAGAAGGTTTGCTTCAAGGAATTGGAGTGCCATCTAAAGAATAACACTAAAGGATATAACCAAGACAACAACAGAGAAAGACAGGTAAACATTTTTCAGAGAGCTTGCATAATTATTTTCAATACTTCTTTCAAAATATCAATAAGAGAAAGCTTCAGAGAGCTGCAAAGCTGCTGTAGATGGACAGTCGTCAAGATGATCAAGGTACAAAATGACATGAGCCTAACTAAGGGCTTTCCAGAAAGTTATGCTTTTGCATGTGTGTTTACTAATGAAGAGCTCAAGGTTGTTTCAATACTGGAATGGGGGAAACTCAAGTTTAGGTATTAACGGAAAAAGTTAATTGGCTGGACCAGATGGCATTAACTTGAGTTCTAAAGAATTTCATCTTTGAAAAATCTGTAGTCTGCAGTCTTTTCTTTTAGACCTTCTTTGGGCACGAATAAAAGAGAAAGTAGCAGATTTTTTAAAAAGCATTTTGGAATTACATATAAATCTGCTATTCGTAATTGTATGCACAGTTAAAAAAATTAAACCTGATTGTACTGAAAAGATCAGCGTGGCTTATATACCTATACCTCGCAGATCATTGAAGGAGTGAAAAAAATAGGTAGATTGCATATCTTTCTTACAATGTATACTTTGACTTTTTCAAAGCTATTCCACCAAGAACTTTTAGTGCATAAGCTGCCTTGAGACAAGAAGAGTTTTCGTATGGGTAAACAATGTGTTAAAAATTACAGTACTTAATGTCTAATATGGAAAGTCAGGTTTAAGTCTTGGCTGTTGACATTCATTAGTCTACTTCCTTTTTGGAGAAGATTTATTAATACAAAATCTTGGCATATTCTTGATTTAGTTTGCTTTGAAATGGAAAAACTTTGAACATTTCAGCTCTTTATGAGATGAGAAAAGCAGTGCATAAGAATCTTAATTTCTTGCTGATCACTTCCTGAAGTCATCTGAAGAATTCAATGATGAGGAGATTCAATGACTAAGACCATAAACACTGTCCAACAATTTGAAGTTGGTTCAAACCTGTTAAGTCATTTGAGTCTTCTGTACAAGAATAAAAGTCTATTGGCCATCTCATAGCTATATCAGATTTGCGTCGGCTCATTTTTCTGTTTTTATGACATCATCTTGGTATCAGTATTTATAAAGAAACAGAATAGTATGTGTCATGGGTTCAGCAGTAGCAGCCATTTTTGTCCTTCTCGGTAGCTGGTGCAGTGCTGTGGTTTTGATATTTGGCCTGGGAACAGCACTGATAACACCAATGTTTTTAGTTATGGCTTAGTAATGTTTGGTCTGTCCAAGGACTTTCAGAGCCTCATGCTCTGCCAGGGAGGAGGGGAAGCCGGGAGGAAGCAGAGAGAGGGCATCTGATTCAAACTGACCGAAGAGGTATTCCATACCACAGCACGTCATGCCCAGGATGCAGAAATGGAGAGCAGAGACCCGGAAGGGTGGTGGTGGTTAGGCTGGGTATCCGTGGTGAACTGTTGTATTCTCTTCCTTTGTATTTCTCTTGTCATTATTATTATTGGTGGTAGCAGTAGTGATTTGTGTTATACCTTAGTTACTAAACTGTTCTTATCTCAACCTGTGGGAGTTGCATTCTTTCGATTCTCCTTCCCATCCCTCCAGGAGCAGAGGAAGAAAAAGGGGCAAGTGAGTGAACAAACTACGTGGCTGTTTTACAGTTTAAAAACACGACAGTATGTTTCAAGAAAACCAAGGAACATGGAAGAATTCTGTATGTTGCAAAGCTGTGTATCTTTCCCCTCCACTCCCCAATTATGTAGTGGGCCTTTGGGCACTTGCAAAGATGAGTAAATGTATTAAATGAATAAACTGATCTTTGTAATATAAAAACTAGATTGCATCAAGTGCAGTTGCTTTTAGCTTGTTACTTAGACCTGTGAGACTATATCCAGTTTTAAAACTTTACGGCTTTGTTTTACAGCTGTAAACCAGATTATACCAACACAGAAAAAGAGTATAAATCATGTACATTATTCTAAAGGCAGAATATAACCATTTGAATATGCCAACTGAAGAGCAAATCCATCAAATACTGAAAGGAAGGTGCTAGCAAAAGATGTGATCTTTATAATGGGCCGTGTGTATGAAGAACTTTCATAGTAAGTATTTTAGCCATATTAATGATTTTTACCATTTAAATAGTTAAATTGATGCAATCTCCATGTGAATAGTTAGGCTGTAATAAAATAAAAGTTTATTTATGTCAGTGTGTTGACTCTCATATGTGATACGTATCTTCTTACTGATATAATTCATGTTCTGAAAGAAACGGTTCCTCTTGGTCATTTCATAGTTAACATAATTATGGCCAAGGTCACAGGAACAAAATTCTCTCTTGAGTCTCTCTTCTCACTCCTGGGAAGCTCAGCACATAAGAATTCACGGATGAAATAAGCTCTGTAAGAAAATATTTTCTTTTATATGATTAGGCAGCAAAGAATTTAGATTTCTGACCAGCAAGAACAATTTGCACATATGTTCTGTCAAATGTTTCCCCCAATAGATTTGTCTTAATGCTGTGTTGGTTTGTACATTCTTCATGAAATGATCAGTCTAATCTGAGTGTACATATGCAAATAACCTTGTGGATTAAGGGTCATGTTTTATATGGCCTGAATTTTAGGTTTTTACTTTCTAATCTTATTTACAATTTCAGTGCTGCATTGCTCTTTACTTCTGTCATTGCATTGTTGACAGTAGTCCTGAGATTTTTGTAGTAGAACTTAATACTATGATGAACATTACTCTGCAAGATAGATCAGGTTTCAGTGAATCCATTTACAAGCCATTATGACTCTTCCAGATACCACCAACAAAAATAAGTTTGTGAAAATTTAGAAATAATATGCAATTAGTATAATTCTGGTGTGACTAAAGCTTATCTCTCCTAAGGCTAGTAAGAGCAACAGAAATTTACTACATTGACAAAACATACAGTAAATTTACATCTGACGTAAATGAGTTATCTGAAAATATCTCTGTAAATGAGATAGATATATGAGTGAATATCATGCCTGCACAAAGAACATTTTATGTTTCTTGAAATGGCAGGAGCTGCTTTTGGTGCATTTGATTTTTCTTTTTAAAGCCCACCCTGACTGACACCAGAAAAATGCTTATATGAGCCTGAACTTTTACAGGCCTTAGGAACAGGTTCTGTGAGAAAAATAACCAAAATACAGCAAACCTCTGGGGTCTGATCTTTGTGCAGAGACTACTTCTGTTCTTATTTGTACAATGCCTTCTACAAAGGAGATGCAGCCTCTAGGCAATACAATATTGTTTATGATAAGTAATGATGTTGGAAGAAGGAATTTTATTCAAATTACACAGTAAACAGTTAAAAAAAAAAAAAATTATTATGTGCAGGCCATCTTCCTAAAGATTCTCTGTGTGTGTTTATGTGTCTCAATCAAGGACAAGCAAAAATAGAAACAACTGGATTTTGCGTTTAGGAATGGCCCATACTTTCCTTCCATTAATTTTCCCTAATACTGTGATGACAAAGTACCACCACTGCACATTTAACAGTAATAGAAGTGAAAATCAATGGAAATTTTGTGGGTTTGCTAATCTTTCTTCATAGCACCATGTAAATACAGAGTTTGCTACGAACAATATGTGAGCAGAAAGAGGAAGAATGGCACAGTGAAAACTGTGGCATGGTGCATGTCCAAAATGTTCGGTGCTAATGTCTTTCTGATTCTGAAATGTCCAACCTAATTACCTTGCTGAAAAGTAGTAAGTACCTATTATATACCTGCTGCACTGGAAAGTCCATAACCTGTTCAGGTGAGTGGCAGATTTTACAGAAACCAAAACCTCATATTGCCATTACCATATGGTCTGGAAAATTACAGTGGCGCTTTTTAAATGGAGTACACATGCTATTCTTTATGGAATTCTCATTAACGCTCTAATTTCTACACTGAATAGGAAACTTCAGCTTGGAATGGACAAAGATTCTTAGTAAACATTCAAATGAATATCTTAGCACAACAGATTCATGTGACAAGGTCTATGTTGCAAAAAAATATAAAATATCTTTTAAAATATTTTTATTTTTTCTTTTATTTCTAATATAGGTATCTGAATATTTTAAAATGGGTTTATGACAGTTTTCATAACTTTGACTTAACCTCCGTTATAGGTGATTTCAAAGGTATAGCTAGTAAAGGTTATTTGTCAGTTGTGATATGTTCTATTAGCCTCAATTTTAACCACTTGGGACCTAAACAAGACTCCTTATGCCTTCTAAGTATGTATTAGCTCTTACTTTATTGTTGACAATGTAATAATTGTTTCTAATAAAGTCTGTAGGAATTTTCCACTTGAATTCTCTACACTGGTGCAGTTTCGGGGATCTAATTTTACAGTACATATTCAAATATGGTGATATCAAGAAAGTTGAGCTACAAGAACTTAAAATTCTTAAACGCTGGCCAAATTGCCACCTTTTCTAAGTGAGAAAAATCAAAATTCTGGTTCTGCTGAAGGGAAAAAAAGATTTTAGCTGTAGGACTAAACAGGCTGTGCCCAATGCTTTACGTAACCACAGTACTTGCCTTAAATTTTATTCTGTGTTTCCTCAAAACTTTCACCGATTCCCCTGACGTCAATATACTTAATGAGTTGTAAATCAGTGCCAAATTTAGCTTCTACCTGAAGCACTAAACCAACAAAAGCATAGCAATTCTGAATTCACTAAATCTTAATGTTGTTTTAAAATAGTTTTTAATGGGGTTAATTTCTTTAGGTTTTTCTTTCTCTCAGGGTAGTATAACTTGATTAATATAGTTTCCTTTCATTTTGACATTGTAACACGGTCTCATTAGGCCTGCAATGAAATTGAATTGCCGTCATAATATCACATCATAAAGGCATATTAACAAAATCTCTATAGACTTCTATTGGAATCATTTTTCCATCATAACCTTAATGTCATTGAAGAGGGTTCTTCCTGAGTGTAGTGAGAAAGCATCAGAAGAAACAAACTGGCTCTGGGACTCTCATCTTTAAGACCCAGATTCATCTTATGTTTCTTCACAGTTATATCAAACTAACTGGTTTAAATTTTACAAATACTGTGTCATATCTCAGTTGTAACTCCAGCCAATTCTATTGCTTACTGGTTTGGGGATTTCATCTCACAAAAGTCTTCTTAGCCAGTTATGTTTCACTGTTTTGTAGAATGCTCTTCATAACCCCTGCTCTTCTTAGGCAAATAAGATCAATTTTATCCATTTATACACCAACAAGGTATCGCTGACATCTTTTGGTGGCATGCAGGAGTTGTCAAACTTTCAGCTATCTTTTGATCCTTGTCTTCTCCATAAAATAGATTTTAGTTATCTCCACTGATTTGCTGTCTGTAATTCTGATTGTTTGGCTGCATTTTAAAAAGCTGAACATGATACACAGCTGAACTAAAACTGGTTTTGCCAGTTGATTACAAGGCAGGATTTAAAACTTGAAGAACTGTTTTTGAAGTTTTTTGGAGATGATTTCTGAAGTTTAATTTCTGTATTAAGCTCCTTTGTTTTCATTATCTTTACTTGTTTTAACAGTGTTTAGGTGGGTTAACCAAGGAATAGAACTCAGGCAGTATATAAAGATAGACATATATATTATGTCTTAGTAATAGCCATAACATATTTTAATGCAAATGAAATGCTTCATTAGGGAACAGGTAAAGCATAAAGATTCTTAGTGGTTACGTTAACTTTATAAAACTGTTTTTTCTTCTATGATATTCTATCCTTTTCCAGCTGCTCTAATGAATCAAAGCTTTAAAGAAGATCAGCTGCAATCTTAAAGTATGTGATCTAGATGTAGTCTTTTCCAGTCATCCCGGAGACAGGAAAGGGGATGTGGCAGGAAAAGTTCAAATTCTGCTCAAAATAAAATAGTTTTCTCTGAAGATGGAATCCATAATTCACCTCATTCATCTGGAAATTTTCCTTCACACAGAAAACAAGGTAGAGAAAAGGATTACTGTGAGTAGTCAATAACTCACATTTGGTGGAAGTTGCCTGTCTTCAAAAAAGAGTGAGCTAGGATCATTTAGGAGCACCACCATTTTTCTCATGTGCAGTACACACAAAAAAATCTAATTCCACAAACTAAATGTACTAAGCTCAAATGTATGTGCACAAGCAGTGAAGTTGTGGGATACAAGTTTGGTATTGGAGCTATTCTTTATTCCTTAGTCCCTTCTAATTGGAGCCCATAGGCCCATACCTCATACAGTTTTGTAGAGTCTCTGCAAAATTTTATTATGTTCTTCTGATCAAAACTTTGTAATTGAATTACTTTATTTGACTTAAGTGTTTTTGTAGTTAATAACTTCTGCGGCTGCCCTGTCACTGAACAGTTGCACTGAACAATTCATACCACAGAATACAGATGCTTTGGAAGAGTGCATGCTACAAACACAGCTTTGCAAATTGAAATATCTGAAGACATTTGCATGATTAACTCCCAGACTATCCTGGGATGATTAGATCTGCCAGAGTCACATGTTTAAAGCATTCAGCCTATTTAATCAGTCTGAAAAGGCTTAATTTATTTCCAAATGTTTAGTGTGATTATTGGTTTTAAATCATAAACAAAAGTTAAAAAAAAAAAAAAAGATGTGGGTGGCACATCACTTATTACTTTATGTAATGAGGCACACTGATATAATGTGGCACATTCTAACTCAGAATGAGAAGTATATGTATTTTTTTTTTTCATATTGTCAACTATGTATTCTGTTAAAGTAAAATATGTAACGAAAGCAACACCTCCCTCTTTGTCAGCACCCACTCTCCTGCTAGCCTGTATGATCACAGCTTGAATTCTTACAGCTCCTGAATCACTGAAGTACATTTTCAGTACAGAGCTAGAGAGTACTGAGAAATGATGTGACTAGCAGTGCTCTCTCTCACTTTCCTTCTCTCTTGAGTATTCCTCCCAGTTCTTCCAAATGAGAAAGAAAATTAATTTAGGTGAAACTAAAAACTTTATGAGGAGCACTGAAAACAAGGAAAATTTCTAATTACAATGTTTTTGTTGCTATTTGAAATATAGCACAAAAGCAGTCTGCAGTTTTTCACAGGGCATCTTTTATGAAGATATTATTAATCTAAGGAACAATAGTATCATTTATGAACCTTTGCTGTGTCATCGTACTAGGCTTTTGTGTTTTGAAAGTATCACTAAAATGCTAACTGACTGCTTAAATTAAGCAGCATCATTATGAGGTAGGTAAATACTATTAAAGCTGCTAAAATGTGTATCCACAAATAATTGTTTGATGAAAAATTGCCTGGTATTATTCAGATCGTTTACTCAGATGACAGGGAAGATGCTTCTCTGGCTTACACTGAGAAACCAGGAGTGCTGATGGTGAGGATTTTGTCTACTGTCAAAGAGAAAGCCAGTGTGAGAAATCAGCTATAAATCGTTGTCTTTATTTGATGCAGTGTATCTTTAAACATACTGTACTTCCTTCTACAAGGACACTCTTGGAAGATCCCAACAGGCTGTTTGTACAGCACAGTATGGTTGCTGTTTTTTGCCTGTTGTGGTGCATGTACCTTTTTAGTAAATACTTCTTATGTGTTTCTTCTCACTGGAAACTTTTTGTTTGTTTTAAGCATATCAGAAAGAAATACTCTCCTCAACCTATTCCCCAGTCAAGCAGATTAATGTCTTATTTGCACACAAGGTGTCACTACTGGTTTGTATGGTGCAATGCTCCACTGAGCTGGTGGCGGTCCACAGGGGTGCTGCTCCAGGGTATACCAAGTCCCATCTTACTCTGCAATTGATTAGAGAAATGGGAACCCAGTTTGTGTCTTGTTGCTGCTGTTACTGAATATACTTGTGACTTCTCCTGACTTCTCAATTTCTGCGTACTCAATTTCAGAAACACACGGTAAATTGCTGAGTCTGTTTAATCTCTCACCTTTCCAAGTTCATCTTGAACAGTTCAGAGTGAATAAGGTGTTTATGAAGTGTAACAGGCTGGGTTGTGTGTGGAAGGGTGGGTGCTGCTGCAGTCCTGGCATTCTCATTCCCAAGTGTGGCAGCATCTATAGTGTGATAAATCAAGTGGAAAAAATAACCTTCAGTCTCTTTAGAACACTTCAGAATAAAACTTAAATAATTACAGTGCTGGGTAAGTACAGTATAAATATAATCCTTATCTGTATAGCATTTTGTGTGCGCAAGTACTTGAAGTATTTCAGACACCACAATGTACCAGAATAAACTTAAAAGATATTCTTAGTTTCCATAGAACTTTTCTTTCAACTCACTTGGAAAATAAACTGAGAAGTTTGGATTTTGTTCCTAGAAATGATATTGTGCTTTTAGGCTTCTGCTATGATAAAAGTGCAAAATGATCTTAAGAATTTGCAGAGGTGACTTGGAAAAGAATAGCATATAGCTCTGAGGGGAGAATGAAATGTATTTCATGTAGGTAGTGCCATGGGTAGAACAGCATTTGACTTGGGGAATTTTGAGTAAATTATTTATTGGAGATTAGTATCAGCTTCTGATCAGTTATCTGGTGTTATAAAAAACCCAACAAAACAAACAAACCAAACCCAAAATAATAAGACCCAAACAAACCCTCATTAACAATTAAATAAGTACACTTTTTCCTCCTTCCTCTGTCTCCATTTAACCAATTACTTCTCCCCTGGCTCCCCAAACCCGTGCCTGTGCCTGCCCCCAGCCTGGTGTGGGCCGCCGTGGTCCCCACCTCAGCTCCACGCAGCTGCCATGCTGCCGTGCTCCCTCCTTCACCCTCTGTCCCTGACCGTGGCAGCAATTCTAGAGTGCTCGTGTGGCCGCCTGGAGCCGGTTGTGGCCGCCTGGAGCCGGTTGTGGCCGCCTGGATCCGGTTGCAGCCTCCTGGAGCTGGTTGCAGCCTCCTGGAGCTGGGTGCAGCCGCCTGGAGCCGGTTGTAGCTGCCTGGAGTCAGTTGTGGCCGCTTGGAGCCAGTTGTGGCCGCCTGGATCCGGTTGCAGCCTCCTGGAGCCGGTTGTGGCTGCCTGGAGCCAGTTGTGGCCGCCTGGACCCGGTTGCAGCCTCCTGGAGCCGGTTGCGGCCGCCTGGAGCCGGTTGCAGCCTCCTGGAGCCAGTTGTGGCTGCCTGGAGCCAGTTGCGGCCTCCTGGAGCCAGTTGTGGCTGCCTGGAGCCAGATGCGGCCACCTGGAACCGGTCGGTGCCTGTTTCTTCCACGGGCGGTGCGCGGCCCCCGGCTACCAGAGAGCTTCCGTCTGTGCCAGTAGGAGCGAGCCTGTTCTGTGTAAATAGCAAGCAGGCTAGTGGAGTGGTGTTTTCCATGCACATGTGGAGGTTGTTTCAGGTATGGATTGGGCGTTAATGGCCCACGTTAAGGTGTGAAAAGGTGTCCCTCTGCCATGTGCAAACTGGAGCTTGGTTTGTAACTTGCGCACAAAACAAACTTTAGTTGGTTTGGTGCGTGTTTCACCTGGAATTTAGGATGTTGTACGGTAGCCGTTGCTGACAGTTAAGGACAAGGATCAGGGAAGGCTCAGGAAACCTGCCCGGTGGAAGAAGTTTAATTGTTCAGATGGAGTGAGGTCAGGGGGAATGTGATGAGTTGCCAAGTGTCTCCAAAGTGCTTCAGAGAGAAAAGGAATAATCTGTTTTCCATTGCTTCTGGGGACAGGATAAAGAATAATGGAATTAAACCACAGCAGGGAAGATTCAGGCTAGACTTGAGGAAAAATGTTCCAGTTGTGGAAATAGTCGTGTCCTAGAATACGTTGCTGGGTGAAATAATGGAGCCTCTGTCACTGCAGCACTTGTGGTCAGACTAAATAAGCATCTTACAGAGGCAATTTAAGCAGAGTTGACCCTGCCTTGACTTACGAGGATGAATCATTTCAGTTGTCCAGGCCCACCTTTCTGTTCTGTGATATGTATCACTTCAACTTATGAAACCGACGCAGTTGGTTGCTTTAGGACAATAGTTAAGTGATCCCTTTCTCCTGTCCACCATAAGGATGAAGACAGAAGAGACACAGGTTAAATCTTCTTTCCATCAGTTGTTACTGTAGTAGAAAGGCTTTTAGCTCCAGAAAAAAAGGTGTTTCTTCTGCTGTTTCCTTGCTGTGGACTATAAATTACAGCATTTTATTTTCTCTGTATCGTTTTCATTTTGCTTTAATCCCAGCTGAAATATATTTGGTGAAGATGTTGATCTGCAAGGTTCATATTGTATGCCTGTACATAGATGCCTTGATAAACCAAGGAGAATAACCTGTCACATTTAACTTGCAGAGTTCATTAGTGTATATGGCTTAATGCATTAAAAATGAAAATTTACAATCCTCACTCGACTTCCTTAATTAATAAAGAATAATGTCATGAGACGGGTGATTTTTTTATTTTGATGGTAGCCCAAGGTAGCAGTCATGCAGTCTAACTTTAAAGTAATGCTAGTGCTGCATGTAAAAAGAATGCCCCCTTAAAAACAGCAGGCCATACTGAGCCTTCAAATGTCACTGTTTCTTTCTGCTGTCGCTTGCTTATGGCAATCTTTTGACAATTTTATGGAAACAGTTCATTCTAACCATATTTTAAGATAGAAGTTGCATGTAATTTTTGTTAATTAAGGAGGAGTTACTTTAAGAAGACATGGCAGATTGAGTAACTTTTCCTTTAGAACATGAATATTCTGTTTGTATTTCTGTGTGATGCACTGGGACTTTTGCTTGGTGAAAGTACAGTTTGTGGATTTTTTTTACTGTCCTTTGACACAGGCATGTCACATCACTGTCACTATGTTAAAGATACTGCTATCTGCATCAAGTTGATTTTTACCTCTGTTAGAGAGTCGCCACACATTTGGTATTTCAATGCAGAAAACATTTTGGTCTGAAAATATGCCATAATTCAAAATATTTTCAGGCAGTCAAGTTCCTGAACTGAGGATATTTTTTGAGAACAGACCTAAAATGATTGCCACGGAAAATTTTTACCACTTAAAAATGTTCACCTTTTTTTTTTTTTTTTTTTTTTTGTCTTATCGGTAGTTTCTGGGCTTCATTCATCACATAAATAGATTTTTGCTTTTGTAATATCATTCTGCTACCTAGGTTTTGTGTTTGTTTTTTTTTGGGGGGGGAGCATTTAGACATTTTCACGAAAACCTCTCAATGTTTAGCTCAGTTTGGCTATGTGCCATGTCAGTAGGATTAATTGGGTAGGCTTGCTGTTTAGAAATTTGCACTACTGATTAAGATATTTACTGGAGTTTGTGTGTAACTGCAATAGAATAGAATGTCCTTTGTAGCGGAATAGGATATTGAGAAGTATACCTAGGTAACAGTTTGGAAGCATCAAGAATGACAAGTGGCACTATTTAAATTTCATAAAAAAACCTATTAGCCTGTTCTCACTAAAACACCTGCCATTACTTGCAGATGTGGTATTTTAAGAACATCTGATGATTAAAAAAATCATAGAATCATAGAATAGTTAGGGTTGGAAAGGACCTTAAAATCATCTAATTCCAACCCCCTGCCATGGGCAGGGACACCTCACACTAAATCATATCACCCAAGGCTATGCCCAACCTGGCCTTGAACACCACCACAGATGGAGCATTCACAACTTCCCTGGGAAACCCATTCCAGTGCCTCACCACCCTTACAGTAAAGAATTTCTTCCTCA
>JAOEHX010012992.1:0-21110 GCA_025448015.1 Bolborhynchus lineola
AAAAAAAAAAAAAAAAAAAAAAAAAAAAAAAAAAAAAAAAACAAAACCAAAATACCCCAAAAAAACACCACCAACACCAAAAAAAAAAAAAAAACCCAAAAAAACCCCAAAAAAACCAAAAAAAAAACTCCCAAGATAAAAAAAAGTTAGAAATAAAAATCTCACAAGAAGTTAAAGAGCATATGAATCAACAAAACAACAGTAAAAATCAGCAGTGGTTCTTTACTGCTCCATTTGTATAACCCAAGAAGTGCATTTCATTTAATTTACTACTTACTCATTTTACATTTGGTATTTTCTGCAGGTGTCAGTGAATGCAGTGCTCACAACACCTAGTGCTAGGAACACAAAGCAGAAATTGAGATGGGCTTAAATCATTCCAGAAATTTTTCTGTGGCTTTGAAGTATCTCCCAGTAAAGCTCTGAGAAGCGAGATAAGCCTTAACACTTTCAAGAATAGTTCTGTTGTGCTAAATGGAATGATTCTATGGAAATGCTCTGAGGTTTAGGATTCAATAGGTCTTTAAGTAACAAGAGGGCACAGAGCAGTGAACACCAGATCAACCGGTACCACAGTGCCTGGCTAATACTGTTAGTTACATACCAGCAAAACTCTAAGAACCTAAAAAATCCCATAAAGGATTTATAAACAATGTCTTTTTCAGGACCAAGTTTACAAAACGTCTAAAATCCAAATCTGCTCCTATGTTAATCACAGAAATGTCCAGGAGTGAGAACTCTATACCATGACTAAGAGACTCATTCAGATCCTTGGGAAGTCAGCTGGAGTTTTGCCATTGGTTTCAATGAGCATCATCAGATCACAAAGCAGACAAAGTGGGTTAATTCATATAGGAACAGGAATACCTAATATTGCATAATACAGCTGTGATAGCATACAAGACTTCTAAAAGCTGCTAAGCAAGCTTCAAAGTACTTACACAAGTGAAGGAGACCTAAGTTTACAACAGACCCTCAAAAAGTCATTCAGACAACACCCCTATGGTGACCAGCTTAGCGTTCATCTAAAATCCTTGTACAGATGCCAAATATCTGTAGAAAGTAAAATTTGGCTATAACCCTGAATAATGTGTCCTATTGGTAGCACTTACTGCAACACACAAGCCAGAGTTTCAGAGTTCCTCTCAGGTGTATCTTTACTCTGCAACATATTATCTATCACATTATAAACTGTTACCTAATTTCTATATTTTACTCCAAAAATCAAGAGTAAATATATTTATGCTAATTTTTAGGGGCCTTTGCATCAACACATTGATTTAAAGTAGTTTTGAATAAGTATAAATAGGAACAAATATTATTTTGGTGTTTGTATTGTTTTTTATATATTTCAACATTCAGTACAAGCCCAAATCAAAGTGTTACTCCTTATACTCACATAAGTATATATGCAACCACATATGAATGTTACTACCCTAACAGAGTTCCTCTCTATAAAGAGTCTTAAATTAAAATCACTGCTGAGTACATTTCATTTCACCAACCTGTCCAGTAAAAGATTTGTTATGTTAAATAATTTATTCATCCATTTCCTGATCTAATCATAAATTTGAAATGTGGGAAGAAATTAACACCTGATGTTTGGAATTAATGTGACTGAGGCAATACTGGTTTAATATTTTGCCATATTTATTTTATCTGCTGGCCATCTACTACCCTCCTTGCTGTAGATTCATAGTAAATGGAAGAATGACTGAGAAAGAGAGACCAAGAAAAAACAAGAGAGAAGAATGAAAAAGTTGCTGTATTTTTAGTTTCCACATGCCAATTCTGCCACTTCAGAATCATCTCTGTTCTTCAGGAAGAAAATAAAAGACTGAGAATTCAAATGATATGCTGCAGCCCAGCATTGCCATTTTAAAGAGGCTAGACTCTGTCACTACAACTTCCAAAATCAAGTGTTATAATTAGTTAATATTCTGCAAATATTACATTGTATTTGTGTCTGTTGTCTGATAGAGAAGCTTTTTATAGGGTCTCATCTACTCCTACATATATACATGTGTATGTTTGGGTGTGAAAGACAATTTACGATTTGGCCTTTAAACACTGCTCGGTTAAAACAACATTAAAATTAACCATCGTTCTAGGTTAATGTACTATTTGGTTTTGGCATATTTTCTAATGCTATTGCAACTGAATGACAAATTTCAACATTTTTTAACCTTTTTGAACCTCTGACATCAGTTGATACTTGATTAGTTCCACCATTTGCCTTGCTAAAATCAATGTTTACTTAAGGATAGCAAGCAGGCGTATCAGTTTGTTAACTGGATTTGAAAGAGTACAAGTTTATAAGCCTCTTGGAAAAATAAAACATTAAATGTATTTAATTTTAAGGTTCTTCTCAAATCTATTGACTATCTGTGAAACACATGACACAAGACATGCCATTCTGCACACATTGGAAATCATATAATGAAAATAACCATGATAAAATAAATAACTACTCTTAGGATAACAGTTACTTACAGAAGAAGGAAACAAAATCCACAATCCAATGGATTCTATAGCTGGACAATTCCCTCTCTTCTGCTGTTATCTCAGAGAAACACTTTCAAGATTGTCCCAAAGCACTTAGAAAGGAGATCTGAGATATTTCTGCTGATCTCTGCAGACCTCACCTTTGGCCAGAAGCTACCTTTCTCCCTAGAAGGACAGCAGAGATGCCATGTGTGCCAGCTCTACAACTATTGTAGTTCAGTGTAATGTATTGCCTCCAAAGCACCTTTTACTGTTTCAACTGAAATCTTGGACTGAATTTCAAAGATCTAAGCAGCTGAAATTTAAGTAACAGTTTTCTGCTAAAAGAGGGTAGTAACTTTTACCATGCATTATGTTTTTCACATTCTGTTCTCCTCTTATCTAACTAGTACTAATGGTAAACCAAAAGTAATATTGTTTCTAGTTAGCTGATAGCTGCTGAATGGGAATTATTTATACAAAGAATAAATTATCAAAACTGCCTTTAGTAGGATAATATTCCCCATCACATAAAAGTGGAATTAAAAGTTTTATTCTGGGAAATCAGGCTTGTAAGTAACAGCAAGTCACCCTGAAATATCCCTTCATATCACATACAGATGTGTGCAACAACTCTTCGTTTAGCTTAATAATTACAAGTTATCCCAGAGTACAATATCTCATCTTCAGAGGTATTTTTCACACGTAAAACTGTTTGCAATAATAGGCCACAGAATATTAAAATGCAGCTTGTTCAGCACTACTCAGGCACTTTGAAACTGTCCTCTATTCTCTACAGCAAGTGGCAAAAAAAAACCCACCCTGCATGAAGAAAGCTGCAAAATTTTCTAACCTTAAAGAGCTGGAAATGCATTGCAGTATTTTCTGAAGTACACCATGCTAACTGATATTGCAAGTTTTCAGCATAATTTATGGAGACCATTTCTTTTTCAAAAGTTTCCAAGCTAACAGGGTACCTGCAGTGCTCTCAACAAACACAGTGTGTGGAGAAGAAAGTACAAGAGGAGGGGAAAAAAAGAATAAGTGAAGTGACCTTTTCTAAGGTACTCCTCTCGGTGAAGACAAATATAAAATTACTTGCTTGGATAAGAGAAACAATTTGCATTTATTGAGTACACAGGTACAGCTTAAGACACTACTTTCCTGGAGCTACTTAGTTTCTTTGCTGAGCATCAATACTATGCAATAGTTAACAGAGGAGATGGATTTTTGCACCCTCCTTTGCCATAGATTTTCTTCTATGGCTGATACACCTGCAGATTCCCATCTTTTTACCCTTCATATCCCTGGACAGATTCAACTCCAGTTAGGCTTCTGTCTTCCTAGAGCTTTCCTTGCATGTTCAAACAGTTGTCTCTATTCATCCTGTATCACCTGTCCCTGCTTCCAGCTCTTGCATACTTCCCTGTGTTTTAGTGTTCTAGAGGAGCTCCTTGCTACCCATGCCACATATTCCACATGTTGTCATGGACCACTTGAACTCAGAGGAGATAATCCTCTAGATGATGCCCATCCATGGACTGGAGTAGCTAAGGAGAGCCCTTAAAAATGCTACTTGTTCTGCTGACTATGCTTGAGGACAGTAGCCCGTGGCAGAAGTGCCACATTGTTGGCCAGATCTCATCTGCCAGAGCCTGGAGAGGAATCTAAAACCCCAGTTGCAGAAAACAGCAAATTTAAGTTATTTTGCACTGAAATGGACTGACATGTATTTTGCTCTAATTAGACAAATCAACAGTAACAAAAGCAGCTGGGGAATCTTAAGATCTACAGCTATTTTGCAAATTATTACAACACCATATAATAACACATGAATTACATTAGAATTTACTCAACCTAAAAACAAAGTCAAACTAAGCCAGACAGCAACCTGTAAGAACAAATGTATACGCTGAAAGTACAAAAGTGGAATTGTACAGAGATACTTCATATATCAGTTTACCGAAAGAAAATTCTTGTACAGTGAGAAGAAAAGCCTAAAAAGTGACTGAGACAGAAGAACTAAGAAAAACTACCATACTACATGAATGGTAACTTATTTTTCAATTAATTATTTTTCTCTGTTTGAACTACTGCTGATTTGTATCTTGTAAGTTGCAGCATGTTTGTAAATAGAGGAGCAATTTCAAGTCAAGGGAAAATTAACAGAGCTTTTGAGAACCAGAGATTTCATGGTACTATAGAACCACACGGAACAGAAATCCCAGCAAGGCTGGTGAATTAACTGCTCTCTCTGAAAAGATTTATAAATTACTTCATCTTAAATTATCAAAATTTAAGTATTTTAAGAAGAGAGCTCTGGCAGTAAAATCACCATTTCATTCACAGCATAGCTGTAAGAATGGTAATTTACAGTCAACAGTCACTACAAGTAACATTAACCAATGCACATAAAGTGAAACATTCTGCTTCTTATGAGGAAACTAAACAGAGGTTTTACAAATTTGCACTGTTGGGATGTGTACTGCCTAGTACCATCTCCACTGTAGGTAAAGTTGTATATGCTAAAAGAAAGGTAGTGGTGAATACACAGGCTCTTCAGTTACGCTTTCTGGTGACCAGTGCTAAACTAGCCAAATTCAGACTGGATATTAAAGATCATTATGCTTTTAAAATAAGTAGTTAATGGACAAATGAATAAAAATAAACATAATTGATAAAGATGAACATATTTCCAAGTATTAGTATATTACAAATCTCATTTTGAACAGTCATTCCAAAGGTAATGGTCTGGAAACAAGCATTTTTTATCAGGTCTTTAAAATGTCAACACAAATTTTGTATATGCCACCAATTCTGGAACTCTTAATGCATTTATAAAACAAATTTAGCTTGGTTTATCTACTGTTAAGACAATATGGGTTTTTGAACTCTCTGGGGGTTTTCTGCTACCTACCATATTGCTATAGAGAACATTTTTAACTCATAGCATATTATCAGCATAAATAAACAATAGATTCAATACCACATACTTGCCATTTTTCTTTTCAGTGAAATAGAAATGAAGCTGTAAAGGTTGACTTCACAGAAAAGTACTAGCTGACTGCATTAAAGCACAAAGATAGGAGACAGTTATTTATGGAACACTATTCAACCATTATAATGTTCAAATTCTACAAGAAGGCTAAATATTGATGCATTTCCAAGTCACCTTTCCCCCCCTTTAGTGTTAACAAGGAGTATGTTTTGATGCTTCCAGTTTGTTAAGATCAGGTGAACTGAATGGTCTTACAGAGTACACAATTCCAACTCCTTCAGGGGCTATAAAACCACATTAAACTCAGCTTGTTATTAATAATTCATGTCAACTTCCTTAGTTCACTACAGGGGCATTACTCTTAAGGCATCATGCTTATTTATACAACATAACAGAGAAAGTCAGATAAACAGTGTTACCATGAACATGAAAATAAGCCTACCATGAACCTGGGGACACTGAAAGCCCTAAAGAATTTTAAATAATTTTCAAGCTAAATCCAGCCTTCTACACCCCTTTCTAAAACTGGTATTAATTTAATAGGTCAGTAAAAACAACAAAATTCCTTCTATCTCCTGAAATTTGGCTTATATGCAGATTTGAAATGTCAAATTTCCACACATTTATATATGCCGAAAAGTATCAATGCTCTCATTACTCTGACACAGACCTCTTTAACAAGAATATTTTACTTTAATTAAGGATTAAATAAAGCATATCCCATGAAACATATCTATGAGGCAAAAACTTTATGAATTAGGATACTTAATTGAGTATTTTATGAATTAGAATACTACAGGTAAAAAAAAAATGCTTACTAGTATAACAGTTACAATCAACACCAATTGTATAAATAAAGAACACAAGTCTTCATTCATCATGGTCACAGACTAGATGGCTCGTACACGATTATAGCAATTACTAACATAGTTGACTACAGTACACAACACTAAGTAGATGGACATATTTAGGAAAAATGGCATTCCATACAAGCACATTAAGGTAGGGATCAGACATCCAAACTACTTTTTTTTTTTTTTTTAATCAATGGAATAAAATTAATTTTGACGCTTCAATAAAACACCATGGAAAAAACTCATATTTATCCTCACAGAGTTCATTAATTCTGGTGTGGAAGAAAGGCAACTGCACTCCAACAGCTTAGTCTGCTCCTTGAGTAAATTAACGACCTAGACATTAAAAACTTTTAGTTGCATGGAAGTTAGAAATCCATCTTTGATTCTTTTAAGTAACAAGAGAAAACATCATGTTTCAACTGCCTTCTCCCCTCCTTCTCCCAACACTTTTTTTAACCTGCTACCACACTACTGCAGGATTTAACTTGTATGAGCAATAATGTTACTTAATGTAGGCTTTATGCTATCTTTTACACTGGTGTTACAAAAGAAATGAAAAACATGACCTCGGAGCCAGTTGGATAGGACAAAAACATGATCCACAGCATGGAAAGAACTGTCTGTATGCTCAGCTTTATGATAGTCCTTATCTACATCTGCTCATAAGGGGGGTGGGGAGATAGTGTAACACAAATACTTGCCACCGAGTTCTGTTTTTTTTGTTCTTTTCCTACAAAACTTATCTTCTGGGCTTTGAAGACAAACACCTAGTACAACCAGTAACACCTAGTACAACCAATACTTTCCCATTTGGTCCACACCTGTAGATGTGAATGAAACAAATAAAACAGGATGTTCTGTTTGAAGAACTGAGAAGGAGACCAATCAGTGTGACTGGTAATTGCTGAAGAGTATTGCACTCGCACACATTTGGGCAATTCAATCATCTAAAGGAAGGGTTAAAAAAAAACCCAAGAAAAACTGTAATTTAAAGGAAAAAAAAACCCAAACACCAAATAAAAAAAAAAAAAAATTATAAAAAAAAGTTGATACTAACTTCAGGGTTCTAACAACTTAAAAAACTGATTTTCAAAATCACATATAACTGAAATACTTACTGAGAATTTTTTATCTAGGACAGTTTGAGAAACAGACAAAAGGCCCAAGTACATATATCATCAATACTTTAGGTCGTTCATGCAGCATAAGAGACTGTACCTTCTCAGTCACCTGCTTAAGTTCCAGAAATACTGTAAAAATTTTTAACATGAGATTTTCCGAAATAAGCTGGACTTCAGACATAGCCAAATGCAAAACTCCTAATTACATTAGGTTCAAAAGAAGCACAGACATGTCTGCTATGCATGAATTATAACTGATAAATATCTTCATATGAGGCTACTCCCTCATAAGAAGCTATAAACTCCTTTGCTGCCACAAAAGGACAGCAGAGCCATTGCTTATATAAAATTCTTGTAAATATACACCTCTGAGAACTCAAAATGCTCAACAGTGCTAATTTTGTGTAAAACATTGGACTCCCATAAGCCTCCACATGAAGCTCCAACTCACACAGACCTTCACCACTTCATCCAAAAAGAGGGAAAGAACAGCCACAATGGCCACACAGCCTATGGAAGAGTGCTGGAAACAGGAAAAATCAGGCAGGAGAAAGTTTATTTTTTTAAAAATATCACTATCAAACTGGAATGAATGGTTGTGAAGGAAAAGAAAGCTAGAAAGGACCAGGAAGCTTGTTATTGTTTTTCACCTCCAGCAAATGGTTTCGACACATCCCCATCTCTAGGCTCAAACAGGCTTTGATCTGGCCTTCCTCATCTGTCATTATAATTTTCAAATGCTTGGGTCTGACTCTTTGGAGGAGTAGTTACAGTATCTGAAACTTGCTATAACAATCAGTCTCTAGCACAAATAAAGGCTAAAAGGGAAAAGCCTCAGTGTACGTTGGACTAAGTGTTTCACTGCTATGCTTTTGACATACAAGAAGAGACTGTCTGTATTGCCTGTATCAATCATTCTACATACATGTTACCTACATATTAGAAAACCAAATTTTAAACAAATCTGTTCAGATTACACTTCAGAAAACAAAGAGGGTCAGGCTACCTACACAGTACATATTTCCCTGGTATTTCTCATTCCCTCCCTGTTCAGTAGTATATTAGCCTAGGAAGGTTGTCCTTCCTGATACTAAATCCCAAGACCAAACAATTTCATTACTGCCTTATGGTACAGTTGCCAAGCCTTCTCAAGAAGTCACTCACTTCTCCTTGATGTCTAAATCTAGCTAAGAATCAGTAAAAGCAACCCAAACTTTCCTTCTGAAGAAGTCAGCAGTCTTATTTGACTATGCCATCACTGTTAACAAAGTCTACTTCCCTAGTAAGGATACACAGAAAGTAGATGTGTACAACAGTTTCATGTTGATAAAATGAACAAAGAAAACAAACATTTCTTGATTTTGTATCTCAACCCCCACATTTGCACAAATGGCAAAGTAAATCAAAATTCCTCCTTGTGCACACAGCTCTTTGTCCTCAAAGAGCTGCCTTAATCATATTCATGTCTAGAAACGAAATAAGATTTCAAAAGCTGTATTCATATGAAATCAACTATATGATTTCTCTGTGTGTGTGGCAATTGCATCCTAAATTGGTTTACAGCTGGCTGTCTGCTTTCTCTGAGTTTAGGGAACTGATTATATGAACAGTTCTAAAATAACAGATTTTAAATGAAATGGAAATTGATACCGAATACTCATTCCACATGGTGATATGTAAGGACATCTTAGCTCCTTAATAGAATTATAGCAATAGTTCCTCTATCACCCATGCAGAGTGCTTAAGTTTTTTCCATTTTACTTACAATAAAGGGAAATGCTGATTTCTTACTATTGGAAAATCAGGAATAGAAACCATGTGTTGGAATTATTATTAGTGACAGATAAAAGTAGGGAAATGCCAGGCTTTCAGAAGTGGACTGCATCCTGAGAAACATCTGAAGTCCAGGCTGCTCAAAACCCCATCCAGCCTGGCCTTGAACACTGCCAAGAATGGGGCAGCCACAACTTTTGAGGTAACCTGTTCCAGTTCATCACCACCCTCACAGTAAAGAGCTTCTTCATAATATCTAATCTAAATCTTCCCTGTTTTGTGTCTTCAGCTAAGCAAGTGAACAACATTCTCACCACAGATGAGGACATGCTGCTCTAAGACTCAGAAGTCTATGACAAGGATCCAGTGTGAAACCTGCTTTTGTAGCACATGGGTAGGTTTTTCTTTGGAGTGATAACTAGATTTGTTAATCATACCCAAATCTTCAGACTTCTGAGTCATGTTTGTGCAGGTAGTCAGATGCCCATTGCTGTTGACTTCTGATCCCGTAAAACCTTGATCAAATACCTAGAAACAATTGAAAGCAAGTCCATGTTCTTTTGTTTAACAAGACAAAGCCTACTGTGTGCCACAGCAGTGCATGAAAGATGGTTTCTTCTGTACTGTATGGAGGGACAAAGGGCTGAGCACTTCATTTGACAAATTACTTCCCCAGACAAAAGAACAAACCATTGAAACACGACATGCATTTCTGTTCTCTGGCATGCAGGGGATACAGTGTCCGATGTTGACAGCTGTGTAATTAACTAGTATTTGAGTATTACCTGGCATTTTGAATGCAAACCCTTACAAAAACAAACAAACAAATGTCCTAAATGTCTTTGTGACATGATTTTACAAAGCTCATGTCACAAAATAACCTGCTCACTTTAATGCAGGTTACATGTCCTGTGGTCAGGGCACCTGGTGAAGAACCCAAAGTACGTGAACACACAGCAGGTGTTCACGAATTTGGTATGCTACATTACCTGTGTGGTGCTAACGAGAATTTAGTATCTGATGCTTACTTTTTAATGTGCAATTATTCTTATCTTCATATTAATAATAAAAAATAGTAAATTTAATTCAGAGATTAATTCAGAGGTGCAGTTTTATAACACCAAAGCACAAACACTACAGTCAAATCAACCTGCGGAAAGTACATATAATTCTCAACAATGCTGAAGTAGAAATAGAAGAATAAAGTTATGGACTGAAGCAATCAAATCAATTCAGAGAGCACAGGTAAATTTTCAGAGCAGTGCTAGGATCAGCTGTGCAGTTCCCATTGATTTTAGTACAGGTTACTCAAGTCTGGTTTTATTTCCAAAACAAGGCAACAGAAACAGCTCTTGAAGTGCATCCCTTAAGCTTCAGATGTTTAATGAGATTGATGTGGCCAAAGCAGAGTGCTACACTTTAAAAATCTGAGTTTTAATGTTATTTCAGAGCAGTGTTTGATACTTTTATAAAGCTGTAATGCATTTTTATTTTACCTGTAGTGAGGGGGAGAAAGGGGGAAAGAATGGAAAACAGCAGGAAAGCAGCTATTCTAAGAAAGGAAAGCATAAAATGTAAACATAATGCAACAAAGAAGCAAACGAAGAAACTCTTCTTTTCCTTTATTAGAAATATGGGAAACAGATTGTGCTCATCTTGCTTAGGGCCAAGAGACTCATTGTGTGGAATTCAGCTAGGCTCTGCCACACAACTCACTAAGTAGTTTTGCTGTGTTAAAGAGTAAACCAGATGGGATATTTCCTTCCAACAAGAGAATTCTACTGGGAATTGTTAAAAGTACTGTAAAAGAAACTTTTCAGCTTCATCTGCTATTTTATTGTGTACAACGAGGGCAAGAAGAATGAAAAGTAGATATATGAAATGAAAACCACAGAAAAATCTAAAAATTCACATTAATCATTAGCCAATTTTAGAATTTATCTACCTCAAAACTCCATCATCTTATGTAAAGCATTCACCAGGCTAAAGCTAGATCTCAAACAATAGTAAGAGTTAGCATCAATAAAATACCTTCAAATTATGTACAGTAAGTCAAAGTACTCAACACAAAGCTGCCTGTACCTTCATACAGCTTGAAATAAAAATATGTAGCATGTCAATAGACTGCTACACCTAGGGCCTGGTAAGACCATAACAGACAAAACCTTGTGGTTCAAGACTATTAAGACGATACTTCACATTCTTAAGATTCCATATTTTCTAGATAAGCTGCAAAAAATACAGAATGGAGAATAGGTATAGTTGCTGTTCTTGATGTCTTCTTGTAGATCTGCCCAAATCTTTCAAGTCTTGTGCCCTAACTGTTCCAGAGCAAAATGAAAAGGTGGGGTTTTCTTAAATTTTTTAATCAGTAGTTTGGACTGCAGACCTGAAAACTGTTCCTGGGAATCAACAGCTTTTGCACCATAGGTTACAACCACTTGATCACAACAGCAAGTTTATTCTTACAGAATGAAAAAAATAAATGTAGTATTTTGTAAGCAAAGTAGCTCAGATACATACTAAGCCTATTAATTCAGAGAAAGAGGGTCAACTATCATACAGAGGCAACCTTATGCTTCAGTTATTCCCATCCAGTTTGCCAAGCAGAGGTACCAACAGCTAAAAACTTACCATTAAAATGGGCATATATATATATATATATCTTTAATCTTGCCCTCTCAAGGCTAAAAACTGCTCTAAGCTCCCTTTTCTTCTTTAGCCTTTAGTACCAGGCAGATGTTCTAAACAGTCTTTGACTTTGACCTGCCATGTTTCTTCAATCAGCAGACAGCAGACTGGAATGAAATTGATATGATTGGATAAAATAAAATCAAATTTTTTCTACATTTAGTTTCAGTAATCTGATTATGAAGGTTTTAGTAATAGCATAATTACTTTGAAGTCCTGAACATATGCTTCCACTGAAAGTATTCCACAGAGGACACTGTCTCACAAAAGGGAAGAAATGCAAACATAAATGTACCAAAATATTTTTTCGCATCAAAAAAAAAAAAAAAAAAAAATAATTGAAAGGAGAACCATGTGCCAGAGATGTAAGATGATGTTCAATATAAACCACTCTCGTTTCCATCACCTACAGTCCCTTTATTTAACATCAGTGAAGAAAACAGAAAAACTTTTTCCATGACCTCCAAGCACATAACCAGAAAGTTACAGGGTTGGCACATTTAAAAGAAGGGGGGAAAAAAAAAAAAAAAACCCCACACAGAAAATGTCTAAGACAAAAAGCAGCTGAATACTGTTTGAAGTGAAAAATTCAAGCAGTGCTAATGTTTCCACTGACAGAAAGGGTGTCTTAGGGAAATAGCTCACACAGTCATCATCTTGAAAAGTTTGAGTTTCTTGTGATTCTTATTCTTTTATATTTAACTAAATGTCCTTTGCTCTACACACTTAAAAGTCCGATATACTAGGTCTGACACAATACAGTTCTATTGCCTGAATTTACTAGGGAAATCAATGAACTAAGAGGGGAAATTCACCACTAAGCAAAATATTTAGAAATGCTGAACAAAAGACATAGAAAACAGCAGCACAAACAACAGGAAAATATTGGAAAAACAAAGAAAATGAAGTAGTGGAACTATGTCATCATGCAGAAAAGCCTCAATTTTTTAACAAAGTAGTACTCATATTGGCCATCAAAAGAGTGATGGACAAAACCAAGTGTATCTTTTCTGCATAAACAAGTTTGCTTTACTTGTCTTTTTGTGTTTTTATGCACCACAAAAAATTTGCAAACATAAGTTAATTTGCTTCAGTGCTCATCTATGTCATCATAACCAAGCTCAGTATGCATGCCTACTGTTTTAGTTAGTACACCAAAAAGATTCAGACATTTGTAATCACATGAGTAATTTTTCACAGATAAACTAAAGCAAATGAGGATGTCTAACTCTTCTGATAACAAATGTATTGTTCATATCACCTCCACACACAGCAGCACAACCAATACCTTTTGATAGCAACTGCTCTCTAAAAAGCCATGCTTTCATTTCCTGCACATTAATACAGTATAACCTTGCTGTCCTTTAAACTGCCATCGAATGACAAGCTCTTTCCTCAATTAGTATCTTCATTCATCTTTACCAGCTTCTGAAGCTCTTAAACAATAAATCAAATCAACTTCTAAATGCTTTTCTTTAATATACTCACGTGAGGATTATGTGCCCTCCCAGTAGAGGGGTTCAGGCTTACACCTTGGAGGCAAAGACGAACTGTGACCTCAAATCATGACACAATGTCAAAAGAATTTTCAAAAGCATACAGTAATGCACAGGAAAATTTCTGCTATTTTCTTACCAAAAGACCTATGCTACAGGGACAAATAATATATAACGAAAGAACTTCTGACATATACAGAAAATAAACTCCTTGAGATCGTTGATTTGATAGCCATCTTCCTTTCATCATTTCAACTTAGCTCAAACCAGCCAAGTATAAGAAATCATCAATCTTCCTTAACAATCATAACTGGAATAAAGCTGAGAGGTGTGAGTTAAAAACTGTAAGCAGAATCCAGATAATTCATTTTGGAGATGTCTAATGGGCAATGGCCCATCATTCCTTTTTGATGTGTGTGTGTCACTGTTTCCCCCACCCCATGCCAAAGATAAATGGAGAAGAAAATAATGGCATATAATATCACAATTTCACAGGTCACCAGAGAGGATGAAAGCTTTAAACTATTTTAAAGCTTCAAAACTTTCCTCCATTGAGACTGTTAGAATGAATAGATGCAGTAATTTCTGTAAACAGCCTCAAAGGGTTCCAAAGTCCAAGACAGAACTTTTGCTGTAAAAATTTACTGTAACTGTTTGGAGCTTACAAAGCAGAAAAACAGTTAACATGGTTAATTTTCCTGAAGCATATAACTTACAATGCCACTTCTTTTGGAAGATGTTGTGATATATTTAGAATGAATTGCTGAAGATTTTGTGGCTTAACCATGATGAGCATGCAGCCACTGTAAAAGAAGAAATCACTGAAATGTACTATGTAAAACTATCATGTACTTAATGCATTATAATTGTGACAAGTTATTTACTGCAATCTTTTGGAAGAATTCGTAAGAATTCATTAATCAGACTGCCTTATTCAGAAGAGATGTATGTTTACCGGCACAAATACCAGCTATCACCACACAAATAGCTGAAGAGTATGAAATAAAAGCCAGTCTCACAATTAATTGTTCATTAATTTCTACCCTTAAGATCACTGAACTCGAATTTAGTATTTGACTAACGGCTGGAGAAAACTCCAATGATTCCTCTCATCCCTTGTCTTTTGATAGTTATTTCATGATTATGTGGCAAATCTTTCAGTTATTTTCATATGCCTCAAAGAACAACTTCTGTGCTACAATTTTTCCTGGGTCAAACTTTCACAATACACAGACATGAACATGCTTACGGGGAAAAGCAATGCAACATAATAAGTCTGCCTCAAAAAATACACAGCAATGAATTCCCCATCTTGTCCCGTATCAAGAATAAAATGTACAAGAGGCTACTGATGAATTCTTCTATGTAAGATAAACCTGATTTTTTTATCCTTATTTTGTAAGGACATCTATTTTTCTACTTCTTTTGCACTGATCAAAATACAAAGGAACTGGGAGAGGCCTAAGGTACATTTGGAAACTGAAATATTAGATTTTAAAGACCATGATTAAACATACTAGAATCTAGTAACTTTATGATTATCAAATCCTCTTAAATGCAAACACTTGAAAGATACCACACACTGTAGTTCAGAAGGGAGAAATCACGTATTGTGAAACAACTGACAACTGTACAATTAAAGCTTGCCTGTTAATTATCTCCAAACCAACCTTTGTAGTAGCACTCTGAATTCTGGGTATATAGCTGCACTTTTCCATTTTTATTTCTTTTAATGGAAAACTTCCAACATAATTGGCTACATTTTGTGTTAAAAGTTGATTTTCAGTCCAACAATACTCTCACACAGGGCATCACGAAAAAAAAAGAAAAAAAAATCAATTGGAAAGAATTAATTGTATCTCTTTTACATAAACCTGCTTGGCAAAGAACAACGTTCCCACTAATGGTTTCACTCTCCCTTGGGCTTCTACTAAATAAACTTGCAAAACCTGCACCATTCTTGGTATTGTTTGCTTCTGTGACCTGAGCACTTACCCAACTGACAGTACCATGACACCGTGACACAGTGTATGGCAGTGCAATTGATTTATTTCAGTAGATGGGGATACATATGCTTCCAATTAAGAAGGCTACTCCACCTCTTGAGACAGTGTTATCAAAACAGAATCCAATAATGTCTCCAGCTTTCAATGTACCTACAAAAGCCACAGACATCACTTTGGCAGGGACTTCCAAGCAGCAACATTTGCTGTTAAGCTTTCCAAAGCACCTTTTTTTTTTTTTTTTTTTTATTTATTTTATTTTGCTAGTGTAGATGTTCTGCTAATCTTTTGTGGGAATAACTGGAATTTTAAATCCTTCATTTTATTCTCATCTCACACACTGGACCAAATGTTCTGGCAAACGATATTATATTTACACATTACATATGCAAAAAATTTATCTTCCCCGATACAAAAGTTGTTCTTGGTTTATCTTTCTTTGCCACTCAGAAAAATAGGAATTTAAATGTAACCTCCTCCTTCATAATGCCTTTTGTCCAAGGACTGTGAAATCCTTTGTCAGCTGTAGATATGTTCCCAATGTCAGCAGGAGCTAAACACACTGTACAACTGACGGTGAAGATGCCAAAGGACTAAACAGATCAAAAAGCACCCTGCTAAAATTACTACAATTAGTAAAATTACTTAGTCCCAATTTTTCTCTCTGCTATTGCATTTCCCACTTATCTTGAGCCAACCTTGACACTCACTGGGCCCTTCTTTGAGGATGATATCCAGCGAAAATGGGCAGGTTTTTTTGCTACAATAGCAAACTGAACTAGTTCAACAGTGAAATTAATATTATGGCCAGTGACAGGAAAGAGGCAGGATGCACAGATGGCATCAGAGAATGGGAGGGAGTAGCAAGAGGAAAAAGAAATGGTATCAAAATCTTTTAATGACTGATTCAGCTACAGCAGAAGTCACATAACCCTACCACAATGAGAATTCAGCACAATACAGAGTGAAAAATTAACATACATGTATGCCCACTCATTATTCTCATTACATATATACTACTAGGTAACCAAATAATATAGAGAAGGATGGGGATCTTGGCAATGAGAAACAATTTTTCAAAACTGCCAGATCTGTATCTGTAGGGCCCTATCCGAAAGCCTCAGAAAACTTCATCAGAATATTGTAGCCACTGCTTGGTCAGTCTTTAATGTGTCTTGGTATTACAATACTGTTATTCTGTGGCCATTAGAAATGAAACAAACCCACATTCTCTCCTCCTCACATTGCTACTTTTCCTTCAAAAAGAAATCCAAGCAAAAAGTCTTCCAATTCCTCTTCAGGAAACAAAGAAATCCAGAATGCTCATATATACTTTACAGAAACTAGATGTCTTTTGACGATAAACTATTTCATGATACTAACTTTCTAAAACCTTGCTGATAAATTAATTATAAAGCATTATGCAAGAAAATAACTAATGAAATACAAATCCACACACAATGTTTCATGATGCAGTTCTGTACATATGCTAACAATAGAGTTACCCCAGCAGAAGAAAAAGAGACTTAAAACAACCCCAGCAAAGCAGGTAACGCATATGAAATGTGAAGAATCTTTGATGTTCAGAGATTTAGGGTTTGTTTAATCAAATTAACCATTAGAAAGATTACAGCACATGTTCATGACACAAAGTGTAACACTGACCCTCAACTCAAGCTATCATTTCAGTGAAAAACACATATTGTAGGGGAACTATCCATGGCACTACATCAGCAAAATTGAATGCCAAGATGACAACAACAAAGGGAAAAAAAAAAATAATTAAAAAACAAGCCCACAACATGAGATCCTAAAAATATCTAATAGACAATTCCTAAAACACTTTTCCTTTGGTTCCTAAACTGGCACCATTATTTTCTAGTCTCAACTCATTCAGAGAAATTCTGAAAGTTTGTCATTTTGCTTCCTTAAGATTATATTCATAACAATGACAAATGGAAATATTTATGCAGAAAGATTACTGACACACTGAAAAAAAGTGCAACGCAGACAAGTGGTCATCCAGATAGCTAAAACTTTCTCCTAGGCTCCCATTCTCCCTTAACTTGATTAGTGCTGTATGAATCATATTTCATTGTCAAAGCCCTTTGCAACCTGTTTCTACTACTACCTTCACCTCTCATTCACTATAGAAACGCAGACCTGCCACTGTTAACTATCTAGAGCCCATCTTCTGCATTTTTAACATGGTTTGGGGTCTTCTCCCATATTTTTGTTCTACGAGATACTTAAAAAAAAAACGACAAAAACCAAACAAAACAGAAAAAAAAAAAACCACAAAAAAACAAAATCCAAAAAGTTGCACCAGTATATTCCTTAAAATTCAGTTTTAATCTTTTCTTTTCCCTCTTGCAATACCTACTGAAAACTAAAGAACGTGGTTTTCATGAAGGCAACATAATTACCAATGTTCTTGACTAAGCAACAGCTCAGCCCATCCACTTGCGGATTGTCACTCTCCTTGCACCAACACTGGTTCTCAGCTGACCCAACAGTAAACATGTGTCACGTGAATGAATGAGAGGTCAATGAAAACAAAATAAAGCACCTCCCACACCCTTAAATAAGTGAGGGTTTTCACAACCCAGGTCACTAACTAGCTCTCTCTCAAGTCAAATGAATATCCATGTCAGCTCAATGAATACAGAGTTGGGTAGTAAGACAGAAGCAAAGGCACCAAAATGCCCTCCTTTAGGCAGCACTCAACTGCATGATGCACCACCACTTTTGCAGGTGACTCAGCAATTTACAGTCAAGCAATGAAACCATGAAGCAATGCTCGTTTAGTTACACCCTTGTAACTTCTGTGTCACCACAACCTGAATCAGCTCAGGAAACTGATCCAGGTTGAAAGGAATCTATTTCTTCTGGATTACTTTTTCACTTTACAAAGTGCCTGGAGCAGAATGAAGCCACTAAGAAAATGCAAACACTGAAAAAAACAGGGGAATAGGAAGTGACAAAAAAAGGCACAAATCTGAATATACATGAAGTCTTGTAAGCTTGAGGTAAAAGGCAGTACAGAAGTTGTCCACGGAAATGCTTCAATCTATAGCAAACTCCTTTGAGAACTGGCTGACAAAAGATAGTTAAGTGCGACACAGGTCCTTCAAGCAGCTGATATTGGGCTCATTTAATTTGTAGCTCTGTTACAAATAAGGAAAGCAGCATGTCTCTCAAAGGTCAGGAATCTACACAGGGATTCCCATCTTGCATCAGTCAGAATACAGACATACAGCATTCTCTATTCAAAATGAAAAGCATCAACTGAAACACTCCTCTTGTATAATTATTTTTAATTATTAAAATCAAATTAAATTTCTACAAAGAAGTTTCCCTAAAGTCCTTAACAGAAAAGCCAAGCAGCAAGCAATATAAATAAACCGTAAATGTGAAGAAACCAATATACCCATAAATGAAAAAAAAAAAAAACACTGAGGAATCATTCTGGCAACTTCACTTAGAAGTGAAGCTCATGAGAGAACAATCTTCTAAAAACATATATAAAAGCAATGTTCATCTTGACCATTAAGCTTCATAAATACTTTTAAAGATAAACCTGAGAATTAAAATCCCAGAAGCACTCATGAACTCACTGCAATGCAATGCAAGTGGCAGCTGCCATGGACTTTCCAGATAAATTTGTCCACGGAATTTCTACACAAATGGACTGCAACATAACTAACTTGATGTCACAATATTCTAAATGCAGATTTCACATCAATGAAAATAAAGAGTTACATATTTTTAAGGCCTTCCTCAAGGAATAACGTCTTACTGAAAATTCACATACACTTCTTTAATTTTTTTTTCTTCAGGTAATATGCTAACACTCAGAGATCCATTTATAAGCAAATCTTCCTCCACAGATTGCTGTTCAGTCCACAAAAATTTAACAAGGAAGGAGAATGTAATAAAAAGCGGGATGGAAAATCATATGAAGATTATTAAAAGCCAGTGGTACAAGTCAATTGTCTAACCTCTTCTGGAGCAGTAAGTGCTACAGAAAAAGATCTGCCATAGCAAAATATCTTAAAAAACTTCCAGCAGAGGGAAAGTTCAAAAAAGAACCATGAGCACAGTCAAACATTTACAGGAAGATGGAGTATTAAGGTCCACCTCTTTCACTGGACAAAAAATAAGAATAAAAGCAGAGAAGAATAAACAGTAATATGAACATGTTAATCAGGTTTAGTCTTTCTATTTCACAGCACAAGAACTAAGGAACATAAAAAGAAAGTAATGGGAAATTATAAATCAATTAAAGGAATAGTCATGTATTGAACAATTATATCATAGAATTCCTTGGCACAAAGACCAAGGAGGACATAAAGCATTTCTAAAAACATGACACTAAAACATTTTGGAAAATATGCCATGTCTTTCATAGGATAATTCTTTAAATACTCGGGTCAAAAAACTGGACAAAGATTACACAAATTATTTCACCCTTCCCCTCCTGCCCCCAATAAAGCCATGTCATTCCTAACTCAGAAATGTTTAGGGGAGACCTCTGAGAAAGCAAAAAATCAGACTAAGTCTCTGTATCATATAGTTTAAAGACAATTCTTACATCTCCAGGATCTGATTTTTAATTTCTCATTTCCCCCAACAGGTTGCTACTTAAATCATTTAAGGTTGCAACTCATGTAAAGCTGTGTTTATAAATACACAACTAATTTCATAATTAATATTCATAAACATTTCCATCTGTCACAGTGAAAATGAAATTAAACTTCCTCAGTCATATAAATATTATCTTTATGAGCTGTAAGTAAACATTTAGAATTCAGTATGAGGGCCAGAGGCATCAACTCTTAAACACATGGGCAGTCACTTATGCACAATCAACTTTTCAAAAGCATTCAAAAACCAAACACACACTGCAGTTCTGTAAACACAAGTAGAATCAGAGAATAGTTAGGGTTGGAAAGAGCCTTAAGATTATCAAGTTCCAACCCCCCTGCCATAGCAAGGGACAACTCTCACTAAACCATATCACTCAAGGCTCTGTCCAACCTGGCCTTGAACACTGCCAGCGATGGAGCATTCACAACTTCCCTGAGCCACCCATTCCAGTGTCTCATCACCCTCACAGCAAAGAACTTCCTCCTTATATCCAACCTAAACTTCCCCTGTTTAAGTTTGAACCCATTACCCCTTATTCTATCATTACAGTAGCTAATGAAGAGTCCCTCCCCAGCATCCCTATAGCCCACCTTTAGATACTGGAAGGCTGCTATAAGGTCTCCACACAGCCTTCTCTTCTCCAGGCTGAACAGCCCCAACTTAATCAGCCTATGATCATACAGGAGGTGCTCCAGGTCCCTGATCATCCTCTGTCCCTCCTCTGGACTTCTTCCAACAGTTCCATGTCCTTTTTATGTTGAGGACACCAGAACTGCACACAATACTCCCAGTGAGGTCTCACGAGAGCAAAGCAGAGGGACAGGATCACCTTCCTCAACTGCTGGTCATGCTCCTTTTGATGCCAGCTGGACATTGAGCCATTGTGTACAACTCTTTGTGTGCAGCCATCCAGACAATTCTTTATACACCGAGTGGTCCACCCATCAAACTGATGTCTCACCAATTTAGAGACAAGGATGTCATGTGAGACAGTGTTGAACGCTTTGCACAAGTCCAGGTAGATGACATCAACTGCT
>JAOEHX010012992.1:50564-64190 GCA_025448015.1 Bolborhynchus lineola
ATTCTCCTTCCCATCCCTCCAGGAGCAGAGGGAAGAAAAAGGGGGAAGTGAGTGAACAAACTGCATGGCTGATTTACAGCTTAAACCATGGCAGGTTTGATTTCTTGTTTGGTTTTTTTAATTTCTTTTTTAATTGTTTTAAGTGCCTGACACTTGTCGCTGTGTTTACTTCAGTTGAAATTGCTGGATGATGCTATAGAGTGGAGAAGGTCCTTGGCTCTCTGAAATCTTCCTGTCATACATCCTAGAAGGGGTTAAGAAGGAGGATCAATGTCCTGGGAGTCCTTGCTGTGCTCTTCTACCACGATAGTCAGTAGTAGTGTCCAAGAAAGAGAGAAATGCCAGTACTCTAAGTGCTGATTCTGGAAGGGACTTCTTTTGCTTTACATACGTAATATCTTAAAAACAAGAGAAAAACTTTTCATGATACCTATTTCGGTCATCAGAGACTCAAACTTACAGGTAGCACTGTCAGCTGGAGGAAGTAATAAGGTGTAGTTAGGAGTTGCATCTTTATCTGGTAAAGAGTAAGGGAATACCTGCTGCTGTTATTATTTCTTGATGTCCTAGTAGACTTGTTCCCTCATCAAATCAATGTGTATGATGTCTCATACCTTTAGACACCCAGGTTTTTGTGATTATGTGATGATGAAACTGTTTTTTGGTTTTTTTTTTGGTTTGTTTTTTTTTTTTTTGCTTTTACTGCTAGTTAAAGAGGGGCTTACTACGTAATTCTGTAGAATAACTAGGCATAAGATTGCCTAAGTATAATTTTCATCCTTAAAAGTTCCTTGGGAATAACTATGCTCTTGGTTTCGTATTTTCATTTGCTTTTGATTTTTTTAAAGATTTGTCCAATCTGCTTGTAAAGGATTTGTAATTTTTTTAAACTAGTAGGCTTTTACATTCCAGAAGGCCTCTAAATTCTTGAATGCATTTTGTTTTAGTTTAACTTCCAATGGTAAACATCTAAAATTATTAATCTGCTCTGATCAGTGTAGCTGTGTTGCTTTTGTCTAGAGCCTCCAGATAAGAAGAATGACAATCAAATTTTCAAAGTTGAATTATGTTAATTAAATATTTCTAAAGTCTCAGGAGATCTTCATAGGGAGTTATTTTTAAATGCAGAAAATAACTGTAATTTTAGCCAACTGGCTCAAGATGTGTTTTGTTCACTTTGCATGTTGTCACTATTACAGTCTGTGCTTTCACTTAGCATTTCCTTTCTTCCTGAAGACAGTGAGCTAATATCTGGTTGTTTGTTTTTTTAATTTTATGTATTGGTAAAGTTTAGGTTGTTTATAATTTAAATGAAGTAAGACGAGCACTCTGAGCCATGTAGCATATACACTATTTGGCAAGATCATTTTTTAATGCATAATACATGTAACTGCATTGCAAGCAGTTACCCTGTGGACCTTTGTCCTTTGTACCTATGGACAGTTGTCCTATGAACCTTTATTTACAAGGTTCATTGTTTTTATCAAAAGGCAACTGCTTTATTAGAACAAAAGTAGTTGTGCTCTAAAAAGTGAAAGGAACCTTGAACTTGCACCTGAATTTAGCTAACAGGAAGCAGACCTTTGAAGTTAGATATTTTTTGAAGTAATTAATCTGATGATGAAAGTAGGTCATCTACCACAGGTAGCCTTTAGTAAACCTCAGGTTAAAAGGTACCAGACAGCCATTCTTTATAAGCTGGCTTTAATCTTGGTTAGTTGTTTTTTTGATTGTTTGGGATTTTTTCATGGAGATGAGATATAGTAGAGCTTTTTTGGAATTAAGGTGAAAAAATTCGACTAGTCATATAAGTTAAATTTCATGGAAATTTTGAAGAGTCTATTTTATTCTTCTAATGAATGCTTGAGGTAAAACAAATCCTAGAGTGAATAGTGTAGTTCTTTGAGATTCTAATATCAAAAGAGTTTAAATACTAAAAAATAACATTTACTTTGAAATTTCAAAAACTTTGTATCTGTAAAGCAAATTTTGGATTTTTTTTTGCAATATATGTTCTATTCCCTGTTTTAAGTTGCTTCGTTTTGTAACTTCCTGAGGCTTCCCTACGTGATTTGTTTGAGCTATTACAAACGTTCCAACAAAATGTGGTTTTATGCAGCTCAGTGTAAGGTTAGGCAATCTGCAAGCAGGAAATACAGGCCAAATAGGCAGAGCAGGGTCTATATAAAGCAGGGATTATAGAAAGCTACCTCTCAGTACCAAGAAAGTGAGAACAGGTAGCAGCAATGGGCTGTAGTCTGCAATGTATCTAGTGGACTAATATGAAACCAAAGTTTATAGAAATTGAATTAGAATTCTTTTGTGCTTATATATAATATCAGCAGTTGGGGATAGGTCAGGAAGGTAATTTCTTGCATTCCGTGTAGTTCCATTATACCACAGAACATACGTAAAGGGAATGTTTATGCCTTTATCAAGTGCATTTTAATTTTTTCCGAAGCGTAATTATTGTTGAACAATTCTCTCTGTGTGCATACTCTCCTCCTAGGTGTGTTCCTATACAGAATTTAGGACAAAGAGCTTATAAGAAACAATTGTTCTCAACTAATTAGTGCATATTAAATATTTTGGAAAATTTCCAACTGCAGATGAGTATTAATGATGTACCCTGCAGCTTGGTCCAGAGCCCACTGAGTTTAATTCCCCTTGCCTCAACAAAACTTCTTTCAGAACTACTGAGCCAGCTTTTAATATTTAATAGAGTAGATAGAGTTAAAGCAATTTGCATTTTTGTATAGAATTTAATGGGGCATTCAGATGATTTATTGAACTCTCAAAAGTGTTATACTAACTGAATTTCTTTGTAGTTGTCTTGCTCCACAGTGAAGGGAGATAGCCCTCAAGTCATTAAGTTTTGTGTGTTGCAGCAACCATTTCCACCAACTTTCTCTAAAACCCAGCAGTAAATACTCTTTTCTGCAGGTATGGCTCCATGAGCAAGTGAGCTCATGTAACGCTTTAATTTGGCCAAAATTTAAGCTATTTTGTCACTGAGCTGTAGTTATTAAGGTTTTAGAGGACTGTTTTGTATTTTTGAATATAAGTTTTACCTGTCATTGGTCTAATTTTGGATTTCTGGAATTCACTATGCAGTTACTTCATATGGTTTTGAGCTCCACAGAACCTATATGTTTACGGGGGCATTCTCTCCTTTATCTTCTTACCTGCAGTCTGCTGAAACTCACAAAAAAAAAGTACATGGAACCATGTTCTGTGTTACTGGCTTTTACAAACCTATTGGCTAACTGTACCTAGTTGTTTGGGTTTTTTTTTTTTTCTTTCATTATTATATGTAAACTTCTTTGGAAATTTATTTGAGATTCTTTAGGTAGTAGATTCTCTCTGTTGGTGATCTGAAGAAAATTGATTATTATAGGCAGTCTTGATTTTGATAATTCATTTGACTGCTAATGACCCTTGGGATGAGAATTGTTCTGCAACCTCTGGGAGTAGGGGGAAGGTGAATGGTTCTTTCTGGATTTCAGTAAGAAAGGCCTGACAACAGATGACATAATAAAATTATTTTAGTAAGACAGAATAAAAAGTTGAATACAGATCACAAGAAAAATGTCCTTTCAGCTACTGGGAACCCTTCTCTTATGCAGCACTGGATTGACACCCAGATGGATTTCCCTGTGGCACGCTGCACACTTTGTCTTTGGAGAGTTTCCTCTTCCCTCCCATGTCTTGGTGGTTTTTATTTTGTGTAGCAAACAGGATTATATATCCCTTTCTGACATGTTATCTCTGTCATAGAGATAACATCATAGAGAATGTTATCTCTGTCATAACATTCACCAGCGCACAGCATAGGTAGGCATGGGCCACTCCAGGAGATTCTCTTAGTGACATAACCATGCTAACACACAGCAGTATAACTTGTAAAAACAACAGTTTTTCTTAAGTATAATGTTAACAGCAATCACCAAAGGCATTCAGAGAGTATTTTATCTTTGGTAAATGTCCAGTATTCATAGTCATATATCCTTAGAGCATTTCTATAATTATTTGTTCTAAGATCATACCATTTTTCATTTCCCTGTCTTTCCTGATTTTGATAGTACCTGGGTTGTTTGGGTGCTTGCACTGTTCTATCTGAATAAGAAAATTGCTAGCCTTTGCTTTGTTTGTCTACTTTTGTGTAAGACATCAGATTTTTGCAAAGACATGCTTAAATTAATGTTAGTAGCCTCGTATGCAAGGAATTGACATTGCACCCCAGTTACAAAAGTATATGCCAAATTTTTTAAGACTGAGATTTGAGAATATTTTATAAGTCTTATCATTTTGTAACCAGCTTAGATTTAGTCACCATATCCTCCAGATTGATTACTGATTTCGGATATTAGATACTACGTTTAGGTTTCAACTTGCGTTTAACTACAAGGTAGTTAACGCTAAACAATTTGCTCCTCTTTGATATCTGTAGTACTACAGAATATTTCAGCTTGTTAGAAAAAATCTTTATAAGATATAGATATCTTCTGACTTCTGAGTGTTTTATGCCCTACATCCTAATGTGGCAAAATTGTTTCGGTTTAATGAAGTTCTGCTTTTCCGAAGTACTTGCTCTTTTGAGGACATCCTTACAAGTTTGCATTCTTGTTTATTTTAAGTAGATCTTTTCTTGAAATGGAATGTGCCAACTATCAGTTCCTTCTGCTTACTGGTTTACATATATCTTGACAATCTTCTGTTCTGGTTTGGTGGCTGATTTATTTATCTATTTATTCATTCCATTTTGAGATTATTTGACAGGGGTTTTTCATTATTATTTGCAAACTATTTGCATTTTATTATGTTGCAGAGTGTTGTGTTACTTATTGATAAACACTAGCTGGAGACTTATGTCAGTATTCAGCTGTCTTCTGAAAGGTGTATCATCTTATATAATGTTCTGTATATTATGTAATATGTAATATTATATAATGTTTCTGTGCTATTGTCCGTGTTACACAAAAGATTCATTTTAAGTTTAATATTCAAAAAGTAATGGAAAATTTGCTCGAGAGTATATACCCTGCTAAAACAGTTTCCTGTTTTGAATTACATTCTTATTTTTATGGCAGTATTGCAAGTTCATTTTATTATGTTGAAAGATGAACATAAACATTTGTAGTCATTCAGTACGTATGTTCACATATTGCACAAAGGAGCAATTATTGAATTCCCTCGGCTTTCAAAATATTGGTCTCTATTAAATAGTAGGACTTGATATTTCTAAAGAAAACACATTAAAGGTTATACAATATGGCCTCTGATATCTGATTTGTGCCAGTATCAGTTGTGATTAGTCTGATAATCTCTTTTATTCTCTTTAATCCTCTCTAAGGCCCTTTCTTATTGTGAACTCCAGTCTGTGACATCGGTATTTTTATTATGCCTGTTACAATATGGATTAATTTAGGAAATTAGTTGTTCTAACTGATCGCATGCTCTTCCTCTGCATCTTGGCAGTTTCTTTTTGTGGTAATACCGCACAATCTTCTAAAGCATCTTTTGCTGAGATTTGTAGTTGTGATCTTCACAGTTACTATATGATTAGTTTCCTCTTTGTGTTATTACTAGCTGTGGAAGTATTTTTGATTGGTAAAGCAAAAGATGACTGATTACATAAACTTGAGATTTTAGAGCCTCATTTTTTCAGGAATAAAGGAAATAATTCATAATAAGTAATTCACTCATTGAGTTTAGATGAGTTTACCTTCTACTGTTCCTGAAGTGTTTGAGAATATCTGAATTCCCTCAATCTTTATTTATTGTACTGTTTTTTTGTGTAAGTACTTTCAGAAACTGGGTAATGAATTTTTAATGTGAATATTCAGGTTTATACTAAAGTGCAGCTTCAATTAGGTGAGCCTTCTAAATAGCCTCTTAATTCATCTTAGTCAACGCACTGCCTAGGTGGAAGACCATTATTATTTAAATAGAACTGAAGACTATGACTATTTTATACTTGACAATAGAATGTGAGATTGCAAGTACTTTGACATATAAAATGCAAAATCTAATATTTAATTAGCTGATTATTTTAATTGTATTCAATAATCACATGAATTCACTAAGGGACCTATTGTTATTCAGCTGCGCAGCAAGTAATTCTTCATTGCACTAGAGTTCTTTTTCACAGGAAGAAAGCTTTCTGGAAATGTAAATATTGTCCATACACCTCCTTGGTAAACATCATTTGCTGATAAGATTCTGGAGAATTTAATATGAAAATAAGTATTGAAAATTTGGACTACATATTTGTAAACAATAAAATAAAAAATCAGCAGTACAAAAACGTATTTGTCACAGTGAGAACAGCATTAAAATTAAAATTCTTATTAAAAACACTTTATTGTAGTGAATAAATGATGACATTTCACAATTCACATCAAAGTTTTAATACCTTCTGCATCTGTCTACCTATGAGGAAATTTATTTGGTGAAAAGGAAGACAGTGACAAAGTGTTCTGCTTATTTCCTTTAGAAGTTTCATCCTTCTGAAAAAATGCCTCAGCTGGTAGGGAAAACTTTCATCTATTGGCACCAGTTTTAGTTGGTCCTGAATTAAAGTAATTTTTTTTTAAAAAGAAGACAACTAATTTTTTTTAAAATAACCACTATTTCTTTTTTAAATATACTCAAACTATGAATACAAATATATTTGTATCACAAAATACTGTATATTTTGAAGAAAAATAAATGTGTGATCTGACCTTAGCTTTTGTCTGATGGCAGAAGAAATGGGTGATTCTTAGATTAATCATAAATGAGTAGCTTAACTGTGTTTTTCTTCTGATCTTGTCAGTCTTAACTGAATGAATTTTATTGAGGCTTGTGATGTACTTGTAGCTTTATTACCTGTTGAGCAAACACAAATATTTGAGCTCCTTAATAACAAGCACTTCATATTTCCTTGTCTCAGCAAATTTCCTAGATTGATACATTCTGTTTGATTGCTACAATTCTACTGCACTAATTTTTGCAAGACCTTGAAATGAAGTAGTAAAGGCACTAGAAATACATTCTTTTCCTTCTTAGTTTATTTATATGACTTCTGCTCTATATTGAAGGAGCTTTAAACAAAATTTGAAGGGTGAGCAGGATAAAAAAAGGCTTGGTAGAAATAAGTCTGGGGCTGCATAAAAATGCTTGAGGGACAGTGTGCTAGCGAGCTCCTTTGTTCTGCCATCTCAGTGGAGGTAAGGGGTGGAGATCCATGTGGCAGCAAAGGCGCAATGGTTCTTGATGTGTTAGAAACCATGGAAGCATCTGAGCATGGAATTAGGGCTTCTTCCCCCACAAAGGTGATAGGATTAATAGCCCAACTGGAGTGCATCTACACCAGTGCACACAGCATGTAAAGCACTGGAACAGACTGCCCAGAGAAGTGACTGGGTCACCTTACCTGAAGGTATTGAAAGATGTGTAGAGGAGTCGGGACATGGTCTAGTGGTGGACTTGGCATTACTGGGTTAACAAGTGGACTTGATGATCTTAAAGGTCTTTTCCAAGGTAAACAATTGTATGATTCTGTATTATGATTCTGTGATTAGCTGCACTACTTCCTTTATTCTGACTTCCATCAGTGGTTTTATTAGGTAATCTCAGTTGACAGCTGAACTGTCAAATACTATATTACTGAAAATGAATTGCTTCATAAAATGTTAGTAGGTCTGATAACTGAATAGTGGTTACTCCTTACCTTTCTTTCACAACTTCACAATTTCTTGAATATCTTTTCTCTCTGAGATGGTGCAACTGATGCATATCAAACTAAATTGTCTGCAATTGTTCTCAATTTCTGTTTAACTTTGAAGCTGTAGTTTCTATTACAGACCTGAAGGAAGGCTTCTGGTTTGATTTTGCCAGTTATACCAATTCATTTAATAAAAGACATTCACCCTGTATGCAAACCTTGTTGCTGGATTATGTGAGTACCTTAAGTCTTTATATACATTGCTTGTATGTGTCAAGGAGACTAGAGCTGATAAAAAATTAAATAACTGCAATAGCTTAGAAAAAGTGATTTACTACAAATCTATTTACAAGCATTATTTAATGCATAGTCTTCCATTTCATGAGTTTGAATTTATGAAATCTGCATCATAATGAGTTATTAGATTTTGAAAATTAGCAGAAATAAAGAGAGGCAATGGGCATCAACTGAAACACAAGAAATTCTATTTAAATATGAGAAAATCACATATACTTTGGGTTTTTCTTTTCTTTTTTATTTTATCTGTGAAAATGATACAACGACATCAAAGAAAAATCATTTCAGAAACTTCCTTGACTCAGGACCATAGTTCTTGTTCATTTGTGTTCATTGGAGAACCGCCTTCTGATAAGCTCAATACCTTTTTATTTGAATCCCTTGAAATTTGTGGTGAGGAAAATAATTCATATTTCTGGATTTTGGCACTTAAAAGATAAGCACCTTTTCCCTTAACTCCATCTACTACTTGATTGTGTTAACTGTGTTTCTTCTATCTTTTCATTCTTACCTGAAGAGTCTGCCAGTTCCCCAGAATTGTGCTTTGTGATGCTGAAAATTGAAATTTTTACTGCAATTTTGGTTTTCTTAAGTACTGGTTGATTTATTTTAAAATATTTTTGTTTATAATACAAACTCTATAAATGGTATTACTTTGATTGGCATGGTCTTCAAAGCATGATGTCTTTATCTGGAAGTTCAAAGTGGTGGTTTGAAAATTAATTCTCTGCACTTAGATATAATGGTCTGAGAGGCTGCAGGGACATACAAAATTATAGTAGACATGAGTACCAAAGCAAATAATTAATGAGAGTGGCATTCCAGATGTGTCTCAGGAAATGAGAATCTGAATTTTCTGGCAAAAAAATAAAGCTGAATAATAAAACTCTTAAACCTCTGAAAAAAGCTTAATGAACAAGGGTTGTCTCTAGTAGGCTAGTAAATACATGCTGTTGCATCTGAATTGCCGACTAGGTCACCTGCATCCTTCATCAGTTATTGCATTGAGATTTAATAGCAAAGCCTTAAGGGCAAGGTTACTAGGCTAAACACCCCGTGCAGTTTCTGTGGGCTGCAGAAACATAATCTGTGTGTGAAACCAAGAATTTATCATTCATCTAATTAAGTTCTTAGCAGAATGATTAGAAAATATTATCTCTCTAGGTGAGAAGATACTTACACTTATAGTCAAATTAGCCAAGTATTACTGCTTATGCCCAATAATGAAGCTATTAACAAAGATACACACAAGCTTTCTATTACCTACACCATACACTGATGCTGTTGTTGCCTTTCTAATTCATGTCTAGGTCCTGAAGTCAATGGTGTTATTCTTCCGTAAAAGAAATGGTTATGGCAAATCATCAGTACTCCAGCTTTTTGTTAGGAGGAATGTGATGTTTGTGTTGATGATTTCATCCCCCTCACAAGGGGGTTCCCTCTTGGGTTTGTTTGGCATTGCATTTGTACATTTGCTGACAGAGTTGGCTTTTTCATTGGTCTGCATTTCCACAGTATATCCAGATTTACTATAAATTATATGTTTTGCATATGTCATATGCCTGTTCATGTCTGGTTGGAGATGGGGGACTGTTACAATCCTGGTTTTATTCAGCAGCTGTTAAACTGTAATTTTCTGGTAATCTATATTATGTTTTACTAGGATAACATAGTTATGCATATATGCTTGTTCTGAGGACAGTAAGTTTTCAAATATAGCAGTTCTCTAGAAGGCGTAATATATAAATATGTACAGAATCAGATAGAATATCCTAGTAACAGCTTGTCACCAGTATCTGCTAGTTATGTCAATATCACTGATAATGTTATCACAGCTATTTCACAGCACAGTGCTTGTCATAAGCTGTAATCTATACTGTTTGTCTCTGCTCAAGAATGAAGACAAGAAACATGGTTTAACAGCTGTGCAGTATTATTAAGCCATTTGGGAAAATATCCACCAATAAACTTCCCACCCAAGACTGGGAGTTTTATTTGTAAAAGTGACTTTCTAATATGAACTAAAACATTAATATAGATGCACCCAATGAGTTAACAGCAGAAATAGTTATAAAGTGTCTGAATTGCTAAAACATGGTTTCTGTATTTAATTTCCTGTTGTTATCCATGAAGAAGGTAAGTGATGAGATTACCTTTATTCCCCACATACCAATTTGCTTTAGGGTCTCCAACTCTCCACCATCTTGTTTTAAAGATTCCAGTACACTGAAATACTCTGGACATATAGACTTTTCACTCTTCAAAGGAGCTATTTCATATTTAAAGTTGAATAATCTATGTGACTTGAGTCACTCTGACAGCAAAATGTCTCTGCCTGAGATCTGTATAGTTTTACCCTGAACTTTTATTTTTATTTTATATTTTACCAAGCATTGCCAAAGCTTATAAGTATTAATTGGAACTTGAAAGAACTGCCCTTATCCCTCTATATAGACAGAAATTCTAGAACCGTCCTTCAACTAAATAGTGGCTCATGGAGATCATAACTTGAAACTTGCCATGTAGTAAAGCAGACAAAAGTTTCATGTTAGCTGTAACTGCTGTTCTTCAAAGTATGTCAGCTGGGTGTGTTATTCACAGACCCTTTTCTGTCAAATCTAATAATATCTTAAAATTTGAGGGTTGAGAATTAAAGAGGAAAAAGCCGACGCTGCATTATTGATGGACATACATTTAAAAAGAGCTACAGCTCACTGCAGACAAACTGCAGAGACAAATACTTCTCTGGATTTCACTGCTCAGTCTTAGAAACACTGACAACATACACATAAAAAAGCCACTTACAGGAAAATAAATTTGCCATTACCTAACCTCATCTGCTTATGGTCTGTTTATTCATATAAATTGCCATTAGTGCTAGTAATTTGGCTTAATACCCTTGTGTTTGATATCTTGTGCTGACAAAAGAAAACAAAGTCCAAAGGGTTTCTTCTGACCTGATTAGACACCACAGTTCAGACAAATGTGGTTTCTGGCTAGTTTCTATTCCAGATATTTTTAGCTCACACTTTGTTTCCCCTTACTTCATATAGATAATTGCTGAAAGACTAGATCCATAGTTTTCTAGGAGGAATATGAATGTAGTGGTGCCAGAGTAGGGGAAATTTTAAATGTGTATAGAATTATTGAATCATTCAGGTTGGAAGGGATCACAGGAGGTCACTTGTTCAACTTTCTGCTTAAAATAGAATCAGCTATGAGATTAGGCCAGGTTGCCAGGTCTTGAATGTCTCAAAGGATGAAATCTGGACAACCTCTCTCAGAGCAACCTAGTAGAAGGTTCAGTTTGCATCTCATGATCCTCTCATGATGCAGCACCATGAAGAAGAAATCTGATTTGGACAGAAGAGGCAGTGAATGGATTGAAATAAGAACCAAGAAAAGATGAATGTAGTGCTATTAGCAAAAGCCAATTTATCAAAAGCATTTCTTGTAAAGGTTCAATCATAGCACAGATCCAACAAAATAATCCCAGTGTGTCAGAGACAAGAATAAGTGCCAGGACTTTTAAGAGCACTAGAAGAATTGAAATAAATTTAGAGAAAAAAAAAACCTTGCAAGATGAGTTTGCCTCATTTATGTGGGGGAGGCATGGACTTCTAAAGAAGAAATACAGCAAAATCATAGCATAGTTGGAAGGGACCTCTGGAGATCATTTGGCCCATCTCACTGATCAAAGCAGGGCCTGTCCTGGGTTCAGCAGTAGCAGTCATTTTTTCTCCTTTTTAGTAGCTGGTGCAGTGCTGTGTTTTTGACTTTCGGCCTGGGAAGACCGATGTTTTTATTTGCTGCTCAGTGATGTTTACTCTGACCAAGGACTTTCTGAGTCCCATGCGCTGCCAGGGAGGAAGGGAAGCCAGGAGGAAGCAGAGACAGAACACCTGACCCAAACTGACCAAAGAGGTATTCAATGCCACAGCACATCATGCCCAGTATATAAACTGGGGGCAGTTACCTGGAAGGGTTAGATCATTGCTTTGTTGAGCTGGGTATTGGTCAGCGGGTGGTGAGTGGTTGTATTCTCTTCCTTTGTTATTTCCCTTATAATTATTATAATTGGTGGTAGCAGCAGTGGTTTGTGCTATACTTTAGTTACTGAACTGTTCTTATCTCAGCCCATGGGAGTTACATTTTTTCGATTCTCCTTCCCATCCCTCTGGGAGTTTGGGGGAGGAAGGGAGGGAGGGAGAAAGTTGCTGTGTGGTTCTGAGTTATGGCTGGGCTTAAACCATGACAAGGCTAAACTCTAATTTAGATCCAACTCTCAAGTTGCTCAGGACCCTGTCCCCAGTCAAGTTTTAAGTATCTCTAGTGGGTGAGAATTCCATAAGCTCACTGGAAAACTTATTTTAACGTTTGACCATCATAATTATGAAAACTTTTTCATTCCTCACACTTGAACAGAATTTCTTACGTTGTAATTTAGGAGGCAACTGGAGCTGCTGTCAGTGTGTATATCGCTGTCATTATTTTTGGTGCCATTGATAGTGGCATGACTGTGACTGGCCTTAGCCTGAGGACTGCTGGCTGCAGCACAGGGTGAGACTAAAGAGTCACTGATTTTCTAATGCAAAAGGCTGGTGGCAGAACTGGAAATACTTCATGCCTCCTTGGATCTTACCTGTAAAACAGCAATAGTCTGAGCTCTATTGAAAAAAGATCTCTGTATGTAGATATTAATTATTCCTGAAGAAGAGAAATTGAGAGTGCAAAAACCATCAGTATTTTGATCACAGTACTAAAAGTAGATAGAAAAATAGCAAAAGATATTTTCAGATACTAGGTGATCTTAAGGTCCCTTTCCAACCCTTACTATTCCATGATTCTATGATTAGAATAAATATTTTGATAGAAAAAGAAGTGGAGCCAGATGTCACACACTGACTGTTGGACTTCCAAGTGGATAGAATGCTAAAACTTCCCAAGCTGGTGTAAAAAGAAGAGGTTGTTGGTTTGGTAAGAAATTAAGTTTGTCTTGTTGACTGGCTTTGTTCACTGAACATTAAGGGTAAAACATTCAAAACTGTAAGATTATACATAAGGGAAGAGAACGATAGATGCTAACTAATTTGATGCAAACTACCAAATAATATTCAGACATTAATATTTTTCTTACTACCTATCTACGACATACTTATTGATGTCAGAGAAAATATTTTCCTTGCATTGCATAATGCATGCATATATATTGTTGTTTCATCCCAAATACCTTCTTCAGTTGCTTTTATGGCTTTTTTTTTTTTTTTTTTTTTTTTTTGCACGGGTTGGAAAGAAACCACCTTTGTTAAAATATTTCTAAATATTTACTTAACTTCTAGTATTCATAGAGAGGTGTATGCTGATTTTTCTTAAGCTACATTAGAAACTTGGACCTCCTGAATCTGGAAGTCAGTATGAGCTCTACCTGAAAAACAGAAAGATATACTTTAGATGAGAACTGTAACTAAATTTTCCCCTCAGTGTCATTTATCTTTTATATAACACCATTTCTGTGTGCCTAAAGTACTCATACTTCTGTTACACACTAAGCAGACAACCAACAAGAATCTTTCAAGTTGATCTCATTTCTTTTCAGGGTACAGCACACCATATTTTCAGTT
>JAOEHX010012993.1:0-18787 GCA_025448015.1 Bolborhynchus lineola
GCCAAAGTCTGCTCTCTTGAAGTCCAGGGCAGTGAGCTTGCTGCACACTCTTCTCACTGTCCTGAGGATCTTGAATTTGACCACCTCACGATTGCTGCAATCAAGGCTGCCCTGGAGCGTCACACTTCCAACCAGCCCTTCCCTGTTGGTGAGCACGAGGTCCAACATGGCACCTCTCCTTGTTGGCTCCTCTATTACGTGCAGAAGGAATTTGTCTTCCACACAAACAAGGAACTTCCTGGATTGCTTGTGCCGGGCTGTACCATGCCTCCAACAGATATCAGGGTGGTTGAAGTCCCCCATGAGAACAAGGGCCTGCGAGCTTGAGGCTGTTCCTATCTGTATGTAGCTCTTCATCCACTGGGTCCTCTTTGTCAGGCGGTCTGTAACAGATCCCCACAGTAATGTCTCCCATTGCTGTTCTCCATTTAATCCTGACCCACAAAGTCTCTGTCGACTGCTCACCTGTCCCCACAGTTCTATACTCTCCAGCCTATCCCTAACATAAATAGCAACTCCCCCTCCCTGCCTACCAGGCCTGTCTTTCCTAAAGAGCCTGTAACCTTCCATTCCAACACACCAGTCATAGAAGCCATCCCACCATGTTTCTGTGATGCCTAGTCTTTAAAGAACTGGTTGTAACCAGGTTTGGAATGGAGGTAAGGATAATCCATAAAAGGCAATTTTCAAGAGGACTCAAGCTATGAGGGCTGATTTAAACCGTCCAACAGATACCCAAGGAAATACCTCAATATTTTCTTAGGCAGGTTTATCTCACACAGGAAGATAATGGTGTTTCTCTGTCTTTCATTGGCAAAACTTGTGTCTTTTGTGTCTATTTTTGGGAAGCTTTTCTTTATTTTTCATAATTTTTTCCTGATTTTTCCCTGACACTTGTCATATTATTTCTTTTCTTAAGTACTAACTTTACCCAGTTCTTTTGCCATTCCGCAGCACTGAAGCAATGCATTTATCAAAAGCCCAAATGACCAATGTTACTAGTCAGGTGTAGAGGTAGGTCAGCTGTAATTCACTTACAACCTGAGCATCCTTGCATCACCAGGCTATAAGCATGGTGGAACATAACGTCAAACATTGCAAACCCCTATTCACTATGGGATTTTGGTATGGGAAGCTCTGATACTACAGCAGCTTTTCTGCTGAAGTACAGGCCTATATCACTGATGCTGTTTGGCACAGGAGTTTCACAGCTTTAATGCAGATAAATTTTCATCTTTTCATGTCTCCTACTTTACAAAGTTATCTCATTTCTTTTATTGTAAGTGGTACTTTCAATACACACTAAAAGAGCAAATCCATATACTAATGTTCCAGCACAGTAAACCCCTGCATTTATTCACTTTTTCACATTTCAGTTTACTGAGGGCAGAAAGAAAAGAACCTTGGAAACTTCTATGAAAGTTTAACATCTGTAATACTTGAAAGACAATAGTAACCCCAAGTATTATCAGACAAATTTCAGAATCAGTCAGAAATATCAGCATCTTGCTTCTGTTTGACACAGGTAAATTACTAGCAAGCTCTGCTTAGGCAAGTTCTTGAAATAGATGGTATATATTCCCTTCCTAGAGTCATTTTCTTGCAGTATATAGACATTACCTGGAAAGGGCATTTTAAACACTAATGGAGAAGTATATGTGTGTACATGAGGATTTTCTTTTTTCACAGTGCTCTTGATACAGGAGAAATATAACATATTTGTAGCATCTTATCCAAAGATATGGACCCCTGGCTGCTGGATAGTATGTGTGTCTAACAGCCTCAGTGACCCTAGAGCACTTACATCCTAGGATATGCCTACATTCTAGGTCCCAAGAAATGCAGCAAGAGCTTTTCAGTCAAGATGAAAACAGAAGAATGTGTGTTAGATCCTACCTCACTTTAACTAGCACTTTGCTGAAATTAAGACATCGTAATAAGAAATTTGTTTTTTAAGAAACGAGCAAAATTCTTCAAGCTTTTGAGATTCATTTTGTAAGAAAATACAACTTAGTGAACACATTCTATGTATTTCTGAGCATCTGCCTGTCTGGCACTTCCCCACAATACATTTGGGACATATTTAAATACTTCAGATAAAATCTGAAGTACAGAAGCCTCAGAAATATTTACTTTCAGTTTCATGAAAATAGATGAGAGATATTTCATTAGCTTTATTAGACTTCTGCAAAGCAAATAATGCATCATCAGTCTATCTTTTGTTGGGCATCAGAGAATGCATATGGGATAGAGACATTATTAATATCCTGGCTGTTGGAAAGGCTTCAACCTTAATTCCGCCTTTTCAGACAAGAGGCGGACCCCTCTGCTGTTAAAGTGCTCTGAGCTGTACAGGTTTTCCACTCTCTAATAAGCAGTGAGCTCACTCTGCAATCTTAATATAATTCAGGAGTAGGTCAGTCAGGGACACACATCCTTTGGAAGCTTGTCTTTCCACTAGTTTCTGTAGAAAAGTGTGAAACAGACAGCTCAGGGATGTAAATGTTGATGTGAATGCAAACCTGGAAAACATTTCAGGGAAACTGTATGCCTCATAGTTCAATTCAATGGGCCTCAAAGGTCCCTGTTCCTGAGATGTTTTTTAGAAGCTGGCACTAGATATTCACACCATTCTGTGAAAATAGTTACACTGCTGACATAGTGCGGGCTGCTGTTTATGCAAACTCACAGTGCGACTTCAGTATTATTTAGTGATCTAATTTACAAAATAGAAGTTTCCACTCAAAGGGTATAGGTGCCACTATTTAATTATAATTAATCTCTAGACCTTGTCTGATCTGGCATTATGCCACTTGAAGCTGAGACAGAAAAGCCTTCATGCGCATACAGAGTATAGAACTAAGTAGGCTTAAAAGTCCACTTAACAATTAGCTTAAATTTCTTGTACTGCAGAAGATGGAAATTTTTACTCTAGAATGATGTTTACCTTCAATGCAAAGGTCAGTTTTATTTATATCTGTCCTGAAGCTTCTGGCTCAATTTTTAATTCTTGAACACTGATTCTAGTAACAAAATTAATTCTGTCCTGAAGCATGAGTCCTATAGGCATGTTTGATTTACTTAGTCATGAAAAATCATGCTACTTTAGGCAAATACCTACAGAAAATACATAATTTAAAAATTAAAATATTACATCTCAAATATACTAGAAACAAATATTTTGAATGTTTGAATACCTTTACTAAACATTTCATTTCATATCTTTCTTAAATACTTTTTTTATTGCTCCTGAACAATCTCACCATCATGGTTTAAGCACAGCCAATAACTCAGCACCATGCAGCCGTTCACTCACTTCCTCCTCTTACCCCCACCCCACTCTCCCTGCCCCACCTCTGGGAGAGATGGATAGAATCAGAAGACTGTAAATCCCACTGATTAAGGTAAGAACAGCCCAATAGCTAAAGTATAATATAAAGCTACTACTACTACTATTGATAAGGGAAATAACAAGCGGAGAGAATATAAAAGTAAAAAAGAAAAAGACAATAAACACAAGTGATGCACAATAATGCAAAATAAATAGCTCACCACCCACTGACAGATACCTAGCTCAACCTGAGCAGCAATCTGAGCCTTCTGATTGACTCCTCCCAGTTTATATACTGAGCATGACATGCTGTGGTATGGAATACCCCTTTGGCTAGTTTGTGTCAGGTTCCCTGTCTCTGCTTCCTCCTCACTGGCAGAGCATGAGACTGAAAAGTCCTTGATCAGGGTAAGCATTACTTAGCAAAAATTAAAAACATTGGTTTGTTATCAACATTGTTCTCAGGCTAAAGTCGAAACACAGCACTGCATCAGCTACTAGGAAGGAGAAAATAACTTACGACTGAACCTAAGACACTCAAAAAGAGGTTTTGTCAACATGACTGGTATATAGCAGTGAGTAAAACTTCTGGCTAAATAGAATAAATTATCTAGCTCTAGCCAGAAAATGAGTGGCATGTTATAACTTTGAAAATCATAGTCATGTTTTCCAGCTAGTGTGATTTTACATGTGAAAATAGTGGTACTTGTGTTATTCTACCTTCACTGACTGGAAGGCACAGACTTTAACTACCTGATTTCTTGGGACAGACATGTTTTTTGAATATGCACAGAATGTGCAGACAGTTACTTATAAACATCAAAACAAACTGAACAGAAAAAGGCCATTTAGAAAATCCAAGTGTGGACATTTGGTAAACAGATAGACTTAAGTAACACCACTTGATATCTGCATGTGCATCTGTATTTACTGTATGTACCTGGAAAAAAGCCTGTCATTTTTCTCCAGGCACAACACACTGTTCCTGAATTGCCTGCGTCAGCTGATGAGAAGCTGCAGGTTAAGAGTAAGAGAAGCCCCAAAGCAGCTCATCCTGGCTCATGGCCAGAGGAAGAAATAATCCATTCCCCTAGGTGTGGAGGTGTGTTGCACCAGTAAGAGGTCAAATTGACCTGTTTTCTAGAGCTTTCCAGTGCAGCTACATCTGTGGAACATGCTGATTTTCCAATGAGAGACACAAGAAATGCAGAGCAGCATTTTCAACAGCACTAATTAGAAATGGCTTGGGCTGATTCATTTTTTTGCCCCAAGACCATTTGCAGGTCCTTTTATTTCTGCTCATTTAATGACCCCAACTTTTATCTTTGCCTCTTATTTTGATGCTGTATACAAGTCTTCATCAGATTTTATCTACAAACTCATAAGCCTGCTAAGTTGAGACCTTTTGTTATTTTTAGCAATCCAGTTCATTTATTTATCTGGTTCTTTACAATCCTGCATTTTGCTTCTGCCATTTCAGCAGAATAGGAAAGTGATGAGGTATTCCATCTGTTACTCATTTTGAACACATAGGGAAGCCGCAAAGATAGAAAGGAGCAGCTCTTCAGAGATATTGCCTATGGTGTGAAACATAAATGTCCATCAGTGAACCCTATTTCTTTCTTCAAATACAATTGAAGGCCTGTTCTCATCACCTGAATCCAAATCCCCCTCAGCTCTGAGCCATAAGCAAATCTTCAGTAGCTTTTATCCCTAGCTTACTTAAATTCTTCTAAGAGCCTTTATATATTCTTATTTTCTTCCACATCAAAGGAAAAAAGGGATAATTAAAATTTGGATTCTCTTCTTCATCTGGACTTATTACCTTTTTTTTTAATTGATTTTTCATTAGAGACAAACTCTGTCCAATATTACTTAGGAAATATTCTTTATTTCCAATATAGACATCAGTTTTCTCTTCATATGCAAGCTAAACACAAAGAGGCAATGGTATGAAAAACAAGGCATACATAGAGAAAGAACTTTTTCTGATGTTTCTCATAAATGTAGTTTGCCACAGAATGTCACATGCAAAGATTTAGAGATGCTTTGAAACATGGGAAAGGCAAATTGATATCCACACTTACTTACACAAAAAATCACTTTTGCTGGATGCTTCAAATTAGGGTTCCAAATCACTGTAACAGGGAATACAACCCCTATGTTTTGTCATTGTGGTTGGCTCATGGTTTGGTAAGAAACTAGCAGAGGTCTGAGAAGGAAATGTGAGACCTCTGCTTATGCCACAACACATGTCCTCCACAGCCTCCAGGCTTTTCTACTGTATTTTATTGCTTTTCATTTAGTTTGGATGGAACTAGATTTGTCAGTTAAATTTCTCTTTCTAGTCACTCCCACTTTCTGATTCCTACTGTTTCTCTGGAGGACTTAACACTCCCATTATTTCTACTGTGTGAACAGCAGGTTCTCAAATTTGTGACTGATTATACACTTACAAATTTCCAAACTACTGTGTCACTGTATGGGAAAGAGAAAGGAGGCATGAACTTCTGGTAGTAATACTTGTTGTTTCATACCAGATTCTTAATGCACTTTATTGAATAGGGTACTACTAGCTCATTTTTGCAGGTGAGTAAGGAGCTCAATCTTCCTCAAATATCTTGCTCAAGATTATTCACTAAGTCCCTCCTGGAAAACCCAGCTCTCTCAACTCTCATACCTTTTTAACAGTGATATTTCTACATATAAGCACATCACTGTACAGTTTGTTAATACAAATCTAGTGTCATGACTAGTGTTTGTGTAATTACATTGAAAAGAGAGACTGATGCCTGCATTTCTGGGGAAGAAAACTGGCCTCAGGTAAAAATAGGTAAAGCTAACTCTTGAATGGCATTACCTGTCTTGATATGTAGTCTTCAATGAGCTGCATTTTACTTTTCTTTCTTCTCTGCAGGATAAAGATAAATATAAATGTTGACTTCTACTAATCAGTTGTTGGCAAGGTACCTGGAGACTGTGTGTTGTGTCTAAAGACAGCTTATGGGGAAGTACACTGTCACGGCACATGAAGGAAGGTGGCAGACCAGAGACAGCTTTTACAACCTTTTCTTTAACTCAGCCATTGGCTCATTATCATCCCAAGGCTGGCATCCACAGAAGTCAGAGGCAGCGGATGTCTGCATGGCTGAAGTGACTCTAGTCCCCAGTTTCTTTGCTACCCTGAGCACTTGTAGCACAGAAGCCTCGACTACTTTCCTGACATCTCATATTCTTCTATTCAATGACTTAACTATAGCTCAGAGTCTCAGCTTTCACAGTTAATAAATTAATATATACTGGAATACATTTCTAACTGTGCTGGCTGTGCAGGAAACTTAACTCATGCAAACATTATACAGGGAAATAAACAGGGAGTGTGCAAATACGCAGGGAAAATAGCACCATGAAAGGAAATGGAAGCTAAACAAAAAGCACCCCATATCTATTACTTTATAAATAACAATAGTACAAGGGTATCACAACGTTTCAGTCATGCTGATGTGGCTGAAGGTTTTTGCCCTGTCCAAAGAGAAATGAAGTTGGTGAAGGGTCTGGAAAACAAGTCTAATGAGGAACAGCTGAGTGAACTGGTGCTGTTATGTTTGGAGAAAAGAAGGCTCAGGGGGGATATAACTGGTCTCTACAACTACCTGAAAAGATCTTGTATAAAGGTGAGTGTTGTTCTCTTCTCCCAAGGAACAAGTATCAAGCTGTGACTAAGGAGGTTTAGACTGGATATTAGGAAAAAATTCTTCACCAAAAAGGATATAAAGAATTGGAACAGGCTGCCCAGAAAAGTAATTGAGTTACCAATCCTGGAGGTATTTAAAAGATATACAGATGTGACATCTGGGGACATGGTTTAGTGGTGAGATGGCAGTGCTGGGTTAATGGTTAGACTCAATGATTTTAAAGGTCTTTTCCAACCTAAGCAATTCTATGACACTATGAAAGGGAAACCATACAAGGTACTGCCATTTTCCTGTCAAAATCTAACTGGTCTGCGGAGATCTCATCCCAAGAAAGATGGGTAGTCTCCCAGGTGAGGTTAGAGGAAGGGGAGTGGAAGGCAAGGGAAGGATAGCTGCTTTTCTGTTACACTTGCTATGTTTATTTATGAGGATACAAAAGATTTCAATCCCTAAGGTGCTCCACCTTTCACTGGCACTAAGTCAGCAAAAAAGAACAAGTTTCTTGAAATTAAAATGAAGGGAAACATATGATAAACATATGAGCCCCAAATATATCAAACATATATTCTGATTCACTTCACAGTTTCTGCTCACCAACCACTCACAGAATGACAGTCTTATCAGATAAGAGAGGACAGCTGCTATTCTCTGCATTTAAATTTATATTGCAAATAACAGGCTCCATTACCCAAGGATTTTCTTGCCGCATTCGTAATATTGTCTTTCCAAATGCTTTATTGTTCCTCATTTCCTTACGTGCTCTTTGCTTTCTAGTGTGTGCCAACACATTCTGGTGTTTGTTTCAAACATTTTGGCTTTTCTACTTAATCTGCCTTTGACTAAATCTCCTTTTTTACTCTCTGCTTCTCAAACACCATCTCTAAAGCTGCTGTCTCATACACTGTTTGCTGTTCCTTTCTCCCTTTCTGCTGCCCACCCCCAACTTCTTTCATTCCCTAATTTGATTACTGCACTTTGATGTGTGAGACTTCCAGTTCAGGCCTGATTTCATTATGTTTTTCAGAAGATTGACCTCTGTGGTCTCAACTTGTTCAAGACATTTCCTTCATTGATCCAGGGCCAAACCTCTGTACTGTGTTCTAAAAGAGATTCCTGATATTAAGCAGCAGCTATGCACTAGCTCTCAAGGTCAGTTTGCATATATCAGCAGTAAATCTCACTGGTTTATTTGCAGTGAATACAATATACTCTTCCCTGCCCTTTGGTCTAGATGTATTAACACAAAATCAAGAGGAAACAATCAGAGGGATTTTCATACTACAACAGACACATGTGCTTCGCTATTCATAAGCATCCTCAAAAACTAGATTTCATATTTTAAGTAAATTGCAACACATCCCAAAAGCCTGTCTATTTAATTTCTGTTTGGTTACTGTAAAACCAACATCCAATGCTACTGGAATTTTCCTTCTTAAATTCAGTTTCTGTCATCCACCATTCAGGAAATAATTATAAAGTTGTTTCAAGGTTTGAGGTGGAAAGGCAAAATAATGTTTTCAAGAAAGCCCAATAGTTCTGTAGCACATTTGCAAAGTACAATATACTGCCTTGATGGCACCCACTCTGTTTATAAAATATAGCCTGACATACATGAAACACTCCCCTATCACTGCGTTCTTCAGTAGAGCAGTACAAGCTTCCTATCTGCAGCAGAAAATGTGATGGAAAACCGAAATATATTTTCTTTTTAAACTAAAATATTCCAGCCAAGAAAAGGGGAAATAGTGTCCATGGTGATTGCTACTATTCATTGCTTCCGTAGGGTCTGTGATTAGTGGAGATCAAGAAGGACACCAGGCTCAATAACAACTGTGTGGTAAAAGAACTGACAGCCACTGAGCTGTGTGTGTTCACTGAGCACAAGGTATAGTAAAGGTCTCTCTGAATTAGATTGAGCTAATTATATACAGCTCTGTGTTTGACAGGATCTGAAGATGCCTCAGTCTACTTTGTCCACTTCTCCCCAAGGATGATATCAAATCTAAGTAGACCAGCATGAACATGTTATCCTCACCTGCTGCCAAAAGCTAACAGCCTGAATAAGATCAGCACAACCGTGATGCTTGACCATGACTCAAAAATGTCAAGGAAATTGAGCTTCTGGAAAAATACAGAGCTGCTTCAAGACCCCAGCATCCATTCCCCAAACCAGAAGGCTAAAACTGGGATGGCATCATCTGCTATCATGAGAGAAGAAATATTGGCCACCTGAATTTTAAAGTGAGAGGTGCCACAATTCAGAGAGATCTTGACAGTCCCTCTTTCTTCACCATTACCATCACAGGATGTTGCCTTCCATGTTGGTAGAGCTGGGTTTTTTTTTTTGTTTGTTTGTTTTTTGCTTAAGCTTTTCATTTTAAATATAGGAGAAAAGTACTCTCACATCCCTTATGTTATTTGTATACTTATAACCACATGGTGTGAGAAATCAAAGAAATTCTTCCCAGTACTTGGATATTTATATAAAAGGAGAGTTTAAAACAATTAGATAATAGTAATTCAGAAATAAATAAAAAAAAAGCTCCTAAATTATCTGTCCTACTAGCTTACAGGTCCCACTGATCTACGCATATAAGTTTAATTGACCCGGGAGCAACATCTCTTACCTCTATCAAGCAACTCACAGTGTAACACCTCTCAGCCTTTGAAATATTTTATTACTCAGCCCAGTTTCCTGATTAAGCTTATGTGCCCAACACAAACCTTACTCATTCTCCCACTTCTGAGTTCACACAGAGAGGTCTGCAAACACATGTGCATGGTATGGCAGAGGAAAGTGTCCATCCTGCTAGAATCAGTTCCTACTTGATATTTTCCCACTTGTGCTGCCTCATGCCTGTTGGCTCATGGAGGATGTTCTGTCTTTCCAAATTCTGGAGATTGATCTCTCACTTGCTTTTTCTGAACTAAGTTCTTAGCCTGTGGGAGATTTGCCCAAGTAAAATGTGAGCAAGGATTTCAAGACGTAGACCTCTGAGTCACAGACTTCTTGAAAAAGGCACCAAAAAATGGCAGAAAATTTACTCCTGTCCGGGGTACACCATCACATTATATGGGAACAGTGTCACAAGGACACCTCAGTTCTCCCAGTACAGGGACAGTCAATGGTTCCTGCTGACAATAATAATAATAGGGATGGTGAATACAGCATCTGTGGCAGGCCCTCTGCAGGGTGTCATTGCTAGGACATCAGTGAGTGTGACACTCATTTGCTCAAAGAATCATCCTATATCTCTGAGTTGGCTGTGACTGAGCCCTAAAAAATCACAGTGAAACCTCCTCTGAAGGTGTTTCTTGATTTAATTCAGATAATCTTGTTTAGTTTCTCTTTTTTTCAATAGCTTGGTTTTTTCTTGTATCTCTGACATGCACTGGAATACGCTCATGCTCCCTTACCTATTCATCAATAGTAAGGATGCACTTTGGGCATACTAGATGCCAAGGAGTCTCTCATTTCCTTGGTAACAGCAGCTGCTAAACTGGAGCAAAAAAAGTCAAATGTAATGCAGATGCTGAGCTAAGGGTTAGGATTCTTAATGTGTTTTGCTGATAATTTAGTCTGTAACCTCTACTTGTCTCCTATCCTCCTGTACACTTTATTTTCCTCAACAACTGAAGAGGCAATTTATACTCAGTATGCAGTTCTGAGACTGAAAAAATAACATTAAGTGTAAGGGACTAATGACACATGATGATGGCATATTGGGACCTGGAAAAAAGGCAGCACAATAGGAAGTGTTAAATACATGCCAGCATTCACATCATTAATTCAACTGTAAGCTACATTTTTGCTTTTGTGCACCATAAGCACAGTGAACAGAAGCAGGCAGTAGACACAGCAGTTAGTGCACAGTGAGACCAGAAACTCCACTGAAGTCTCCACAATGGTGGTGACATGTGGCAGGACACAGTCCCCAGAATCCACTGCAGCAACTATCACTGGTACATCGGAGATCTCACCTGAGGCCAAGCTCTCAAGGGAGGATGCACATCTGGTGCCTGGGACTTCACAGCGCAACTAGGTACTAAATGGTCTCTTTGCTCGCAGGTGTATGCTGCTGAAGGGTCTGTGTGATGAACTAATGGAGCTGCAGGAGAAGGTCAGCAGACTGTACAGCATCAGAAATCATGAGAAAGAGATCAACTGGAACTTATACATGACTCTGTAGGTACAACAGCCTCTACTCCCAACTGTTCTGATAGAGGGCCAACAATCTGGAAATCAGATTTGCAGAAAAGGTCTTGGAAGTCCTGGCGGATACCATGTTGAACACCAACTGCCTTCTGGGCTGCCTTAGACACAGTGGTGCCAGTAGGTTGAGGGAGGTGGCCTTTATCTTCTAATCAGCACTGTTGAGATGATTATGGAATGCTGTGTCCAATCCTCAGCTACCCAGGGCACAAAGCAAATGGACATACAGGATAGAGTTTAGAGAAGGGCCATAAGGATGATTAAGGGGCTGGAACATTTCTACTATGAGTTAAGGTTGAGAGAGTTGGGACTGTTCAGCCTGGAGAAAAGAAGGCTCAGGGGAGAGCTAATCAGTGTGTACAAATACCTGATGACAGGAAATAAAGAAGGTGGAGCCAGAGTCTTCTCAATGGCATCCAGTGACAGGACAAGAAAAAAGAGGCACAAATTGAAATTCAGTAAATTTCACTTCAACATGATAAGAAAAATTATTTATCGTGAGGCAGTAGAGCACCAGAATGGGTTTCCCAGGAAATTTGAGGAGTCTCCATCCTAGGACATGTTCAAATGTTGACTGGACAACAGTCCTGGACAACCTGTCCTAGCTAACCCTGTTTTGAGCAGGCACTAAATGATCTCTAGGGATGCCTTCTAAACTTAATTATTCTGTGGTGTAAACTGGTATATTGTTATGCAGTTTATCTAAAGTGCATTTGTGATCTCAGTGCAGAACCAGAAGAGGTTCTGCCCTTGTGCTCTTTGCAACATTACATCTCTCACAACTTTGAACATTATGGAAATGAGTAACTAGACCAGTGACAATAATGAACTCTATTCATAAGGAAATTAATTTATAGTGGAGATGATTCTGTCAAACTGGTTATTATTATAGAAAATACCTCTCTCCATAATACAAGCTTACCATTTCCCCCATCCATCACACTTTGTAGTCCTGGCTCAGGTACCAGGCAGAACTGAGAAGAATCAACATTTGTAGATCAATATTTCAGACACAAAGGGGGGGTCAGATTGCATGGTTGATAAATTATGGTACAGTTATTGCTAGAAATCAATCTTTTGTTCAAATGACTGAGAATGATTGTGACCAAATGATGGCCAGGGAAGCAAGGGTCCTCGACACCCTCTTTGGAGATTATTACCCACTTTGAAAATCAACTTAATTACTTTTTTTTTTTTTTTTTCCAGTTTGGGTAAATTGTGGCAGCAAATGGTGTCTTCATGTCACTTTTTCATAAGCCTATTGAAAGGGTGGGAGTTCAAGAGGAATAGGGAGGGGGAGGAGGAGATTTGAGCTCATCACTAAGGAGGGAAAGTGAGAACAGTGATAAAATAGGCGTTGTTATGGCACAGAGACAAATGAAGGGAAGACATTTCAGTCACTCTGGCTTGTCCCAACTTCCCATCATTCCTAGCTTGATGGTTCAGCACATGTGAGTTCACTGCAGCATTACACCTTGCCTGAATATGCAAATCTTCTCTGATGAGAGATGAAGACCAAAGATCATCTGTAATAGTGCATATTAATGTCTTTCCAGAAAAAGTGCTGAATATAAAATCCCTATGAATACAATCTAAGGAATATCAAGATTTAAAGAAAAGCTCCATTTCCAGATAAAGATGCATGTCTGGCACAATGTAAACAGCCACAGAATACGGATGACATGAATATGGTCAGAAAACAGACTGAACCTAAGCAGATATATGGAAATATTTTCTTAATGTATGTTATTTTCAATTTGACTACAGGTCAAGAAGAACACAGTCAGACTCTGCAACAAAAAATTTGTGGAGGAAAGCCACAGGGAAAACCTGGAAACAGAAACACACATTCCAAATGGGTGCTGGAACTTGTAGGAAAACCTGTGAATTGCCTTACAGCTCTCCAGTACATGAGGACCTGAGAACAAAACAAGTTTTGTTGCTAGCTCTGAAACTGGGTGCATCATTGCTGCAGTGACATTCAAGCCCAAAGTATTTACAGCATGTTTCATCATGAATACAGAAAGCTTGTATCTCTATGTCAAAGCCATTTTACAGACAATATAATTCCTCTGTCAAGCTGTTCATAACCTGACAACCACAGCTGTTTTGCTGAAGTATGAAAGAAATCTAACTTCTCCTTATAAACTGCCTATTGCTTATAAAACTTTGGTTTCTAGGAATTTACCGTCTTTAAAATCCAGTAAAAGCGTGAGTTACTTCTTTACCAACATGAGTCAGAATGCATCTGAAAATTGCTTCCCATATGATACAAGATACTAAACAAGCATTTCAAGGTTCAGATACAATCACATAGTGCAGTCGCTTATCAAAATGCAAGGATGTGATTAATCAAAGCACAAACAGCTGGGAGAAAATGCAAAAGGTCCCATCTCATTTCAGGTGCCTAATTCACTGTCTTCCAGCATTTACAGAACACTATGTTTCTATTGGTTCCTTGCAAAATGTTGTCATTTCTGCAAGAAACTGCTGTCATGGGGAGAATATTCTTTAATGAAAGGTCTGATATTACCAGGCTGCCCTCTACTCTGTACAGCAATAAGCTCAATGAAAAGATTGACACAGCACACACAGAGAAGAAAATACAGTTATGCCTTAACTCTAGTTATGCCTCAACTAAAGGTGTGTTGTAAATCTAAATCAGTTAGTCTTCAGTGTTTAACCCCTTTTTTAATATTCTATATTTTAAAAAAATCAGTAAAAAATAATGTAAAAGAGTTTATTTAACAAAGCTCGTTGTAATTAAGGGCAGATGAGATTTCCCATCTGAGTCTTCCAATTGTATAGAAAGTTTTAAACAGTTTTTCTTTCCTGTAGTGCATATTAAATACGGGGCTTCAAGAGGGCAGTTTAAAGTGGTGTCCTGGGTTCAGCAGTGGCAGTCATTTTACTCCTTCTTAGTAGCTGGTGCAGTGCTGTGTTTTTGTCTTTCATCCTGGGAAGTGCTGGTAACACCGATGTTTTCAGTTGCTGTTCAGTAATGTTCAGTCTGACCAAGGACTTTTTGAGTCTCATGTTCTGCCAGGGAGGAAGGGAAGCCAGGAAGAAGCAGAGACAGAGCACCTGACCCAAACTGATCAAAGAGGCATTCCATACCACGGCACATCATGCTCACTATATAAACTGGGGGCAGTTACCCAAAGGGTTAGATCACTGCTGTGTCGGGCTGGGTATCGGTCGGCGGGTGGTAAGAGGTTGTGTTTTCTTCCCATGTTATTCCCATTCTCATTATTATTATTGATGTTAGTAGCAGTGGTTTGTGTTATACCTTAGTTACTGAACTGTTCTTTATCTCAACCTGTGGGAGTTACATTCTTTCGATTTTCCTCCCCGTCCCTCTGAGACCTGGGGAAGGAAGAGGGGGGAGTGAGCTAACGACTGTGTGGCTGATTTGCCAACTGAGATTAAAATACGACAGTTCTTTTTTGGCGCCCAAAGTGCGGTACAAAGGGTTCAGACAAGAACAGATCTGACCAGAGTGTGTCTAATCATATTTGTGATAAGCATTTGTTGTTTTAGATTAATAGTCACTTGTCACAATGCTGATTTATTTGCTCTTGATATCACAGTTTCAGTATACCTTACTTACAGCCAGTATTTGCTGTGTTAGTGTTCATTGGCTGGAGGCCTTGGGCTAAGGTTCTTGTTTCATTGTACTTTATGATAATGACTTGTAATACAATAGAATCATTGATCATGAAACTGATCTGGATTGCGTTCTCGGTGCGATCATCAACTCTATACTTCAGGAGGTATATAATAGAAGTGCTGAACAATTACACAGCTTTTTTTCCCTCCTTGGGTGGTCAACCCATGAAGGAGACATTCTTTTACACTCCCAGCCCCCCCACCAAACCTTTTACAGCAACATTTGAGAGTTATGAAGGTTTTGAATGGCCTTTAGGTACCCTTGAGACCTGCCTACTGATTTTGATGGGGCTCACCATGCTGGCATATACACAGAGTGTGCTTTACCCAAGACCATTCCATCTGGTCTCAAGAGTTAAGCTGAGTCAGGTTGGGGCCTTGTCTAGGGTTAGATGATGATATAGGAGGACCAAGAGATTTTCCCTTGATGCTGGACAGTCATGAGTGGCAGGGTGTGTGGAATAGTATGTGAAAGTATCTAGGCCAGTGGGCCCCTCCAGTGCTTTGGAACTTCACCAGCGAACAAATGCAAAATCAAAAAAAAATTAGTAAAACACTTAAATGAGGTGTGTTGTCATCCTGGCCATACCAGGGACTGACAAATCATGGCAATGTGCTGGGTCTTAGCCTATGCTTACAAAGCCCTGTTCAACACTATCCAGCACCTTCAAAAGGAAAGAAATGTCCTTGGATCTGATGACAAAGCAACAGACAGCACAGCTACTCCAGCTCCAAGTACAGCAGCTAAATCACCCCCAGCAACAAGTACAGTAGCTACTCAGAATTTGATCACAACGGACAGTGCAGCTACTCCAGTCCCAAGCACAGCAGCTACGCCAACCCCAGTGACAAGTACAGCAGCTGCCCTAACCCCAACAACAGATACTGCAGCAACTCCAATCACAGTGATAATTACTGCAGCTAAACCAGAGGACCAATTTGTACCACTATCGGTTGCTCCTGTACACAAGGGGAAAAGCAAAACAAAGAAAAGAAAGATGAAGCAAGATGAAGAAACAATGTACTCACCACCTGGGACAGCATCTGACCAGGAATTATTAGTATGTGAATCAGAGGAAGAAGTGAAAGAAGAGGTGACCTCCCAACCCTGGACTTCAACCAAGCTACAGAATATGTGATAATATTTTAGCCGTCAACCAGGAGAGCACATCATCATCTGGTTGCTCTGAGGCTTGGACAGTGGGGCTGATGGTCATGAACTAGAAGGTAGGGAAGCCAAGCAGCTGGGATCACTTGCTAGGGAATGAGGACTTGACAAAGCAACTGAAAGAGAGAAAAAGCCCCTCAGCCTTTGGAGGCAGCTGTTGGTAGCTGTGAGAGAAAGGTTTCCATACAAGGTTATGAGTCATTCAGCCAAATGGACTAGTCTGGAAAAAGGCATCCAGTCTCTGAGGGAATCACCCATTGTAGAGATGATCTATCACATCAAGCCAAATAACAGGGATGTACCTGTAGGTCCAGATGAAGTCAAAAGTACACGAACCATGTGGCAGAAATTCACACAAAATGCACCATCATCACATGCCCATTCGTAGGCAACAGAAACCTGGAATGACATAGTACCACTACTAGTGAATGAAATGATTCGTCAACTCTGAGAGTTCGAAGACAATCTCACCCCTTCCATCATTCCAGCTGTGGAAAACTGTCCTAGGACCTCAAAAAATTGAAAGATCTATCCAGCTCCCCAAGTGTACCAACCCATGTCTCAGCTATTAACAAAAGGTGTCTTATTGCTCGAGAAAGAAGATATAGAAGGTATACGTCATGGACCACCCTATGGTTTTACCTGTGGGATCACGGAGAAGGCTTGAGGAAGTGGGATGGAAAACCTACCTCAGCTCTGGGGGAATGGGTGCATGAATTGAAGAGGAGAACAAAGATCAAGGATGACCATCCCATGAAAGTCGTGCCTTCAGTCTCTGGTGAGCAGGTTCTCAGATGGAGTGGAAGAGCCGATTTTACTCCAGCTCCTGTGACAAAGAAGAATAATCCCTTTCTACAAGACTTAAGTATCCGACACTGTGATCACCATTAATAGGGCCTTGCCTCCAGCCAGGTGGAGGCAGGGGACAATTGGATTTACGGGACTGTGTGAATCAGATGGCCTGGCACATCAGTCCCACAGAAGTATAAGGCTCTAGTAGATACCAGTGCACAGTGTATCCTGATGCTATCAAGCTGGCAAGGGGTGGAACCCATTTATGTTTCCAGAGTGACAGGAGGATCCCAAGAGCTGACTGTACTGGAGGCTGAAATCAGCCTGACTGGCGAGGAAATGGCAAAAGCAGCCCATTGTGACTGGTCCAGAGACTCCATGCACCTTTGGCATAGACTACCTCAGAAAAGGGCACTTCAAAGACCCAAAAGGGTACTGATGGGCTTTTGGTATTGCTGCTTTGGAGACAGAGGAAATTGAGCAGCTGTCCACCTTGCCTGGTCTCTCAGAAAATCCTTCTGTTTTGGGGTTGCTGAAGGTCAAAGGACAAGTGCCAATCGCAATGACAACGGTGCACCGGTGGCAATATCACACCAACCGAGACTCCCTGATTCCCATTCATAAGCTGATTCGTAGACTGAAGAGTCAAGGAGTGATCAGTAGGAACTGCTCACTGCTATTAATAGCCTCATATGGCCAGTGTGAAAGTCTAATGGAGAGTGGAGACTAACAGCAGACTATTGTGGCCTGAACAAAGTCACACCACCATGGAGTGCTACCTTACCAGACATGTTAGAACTCCAATATGAACTGGAGTCAAGGCAGCCAAGATATGCCACAACTGACATTGCCAATGCATTTTTCTCAATTCCTTTGGCAGCACAGTGCAGGCCACAGTTCGGATTTAGTTGGAGGGGCATTCAATACACTTAGAACCGACTGCCCCTGGGGCAACAGCAAGCCTTTGTGCAAATCAAACGAGAGACAGTTCACACAGTAGCCCTTGGACCAGTCTGAATTGGGCCAGATGTAAAAAAATGTACTCTACACCGCAGGCATGGAGAATGGTCCTACCTGGAGCCTCTGGCAGAAAGTTCCAGAGGAGACTCGAAGTCAACCCCTCAGCTTTTGGAGTTGAGAATACAGAGGATCTGAGGCAAGCCCAACTGAAAGAGATATTGGCAGAAGGGGTTCAAGCTGCTTCAGAATTGATTGGCACTGAAGCACAACTCCTTCTGGCACCCTGGCTGCCTGTGCTGGGCTGGATGTTCAAAGGCAGGGTCTCCTCTACACGTCATGCAACTGATGCATCATGGAGTAAGTGGGCTGCACTAATTACACAACGACCTCAAATAGGAAATCCCAGTCATCCAGGAATTCTAGATGTCATTATGGACTGCCCAGAGGATAAAGATTTTGGAATATCACCAGAAGAGGAGGAGGTGATGTGTGCTGAAGAGGACCCACCATATAATAAACTGTCAGAAAGTGAAAAGAAATATGCCTTGTTTAATGATGGGTCCTGCCTTATTGTGAGAAAACGTCAGAGAATGGAAGGCAGCTGTATGGAGCCCTCGACAACAAGTTGCAGAAACTGCTGAAGGAGAGGGTGAATTGAGTTAGTTTGCCAAGGCGAAAGCCATCCAGCTGGCCTTGGACATTGCTGAATGAGAAAAGTGACCAGTGCTTTATCTCTGTACTGACTCATGGATGGTGGCAAATGCCCTGCGGAGGTGGTTGCAGCAATGGAAGCAGAACAACTGGCAACGAAGAGGTAAACCCATCTGGGCTGCTGCACTGTAGCAAGATATTACTGCCTGAGTGCAGAACCTGGTGGCGAAAGTATGCCATGTAGATGCTCATGTACCCAAGAGTCGGGCCACTGAGGAACACCAGAACAACCAACAAGTGGATAAAGC
>JAOEHX010012994.1:0-31666 GCA_025448015.1 Bolborhynchus lineola
CCCTGTCCATCAGTTCCGTAGCCCCATCATAGAAGGCCACCAGATTGGTCAGGCAGGATTTCCCCTTAGTGAAGCCAATTAAATTAAAGACTTTAAATATGTTTAGGGCTAGAACCGTGAGGTCCCCTGTGGGTGGGTGTATGTGGTCACCAACAGCACAGAAGATGGGCACTTGCATAGTGATCCTGCCCAGCTGGTTCACTGGGGCTTCAGGTTGGACCCAATGCTCCAGTGTCTGTGGTCCCAAAGGACCGGAAGATTTCTCTCTCCCCATTGCTCCAAGCAGCTGCAGTGATGAGAAAGGCAGAGCTCCTCTGGGGCTGTGTCCTACTCGCAGTATTCCCTCCTGTTGGCCTTCTCAGAGGTGGCTGAAAAGCTGCCCACTGCTGTGTGGTCCTGTGAGAGTGTTTCTGGCTTAGGACTCCTCTGCAGGTGAAGTATGAAAGCCAGAAGAAGATTTTGCAGACGCTGGCATCTTGTCTTGAGGAGCTGGGCATAGATACACAACAACCTGGTGGACTCTGCTGTCCTCTCCAGCCTATAGTCCCATCGGTGAGTGTCCCAAGGGAATGCTGTTCCCTCGGAGCCACAAACAATCCCTCACTCAAATCCCAGAGTGTCTCATGGTGGGGATTACTTGGTTGCAGATATGTGTCTGTGGCAGTCCTTGCTAGCTTCTGCTTTGCAGCCTGTGACTGCTGGAGAGTGAGCAAGCCCAGTGATTATGACCCCTTCCCTGATAAACCTGTTACCATTCTGTCACATAGAGCAATTTCTCCTTCCAAGGGGAAGTACTGAGGGTCTCATGCACAAACTCTGTTTCTGCAGTTTGCACATTCATGTGGATCTTCCCGTGTTGCCAACAGAACACCCAGGCTGGGTTTTGGCTTTCCTACATCGCTTTTTCTTTTAATCCAAGGCTTTACTGTTCCTTCTTTCCTCCCCCAGCCTGTCATTAATGGCTACCGAAACAAATCTACTTTCTCTGTGAACCGAGGACCAGATGGGAACCCTAAAACCGTGGGGCTCTATGTGGGAACTGGCAAAGGTCAGTGCAGGACAAGGAGCTGGGTAGAAAACTGCTGATGTGGGTTAAGGCAAGGCTTTGCTGTGACAGCCCCCATCTGAGTTTGAAGCCTGAATGCCAACAGAAACACCACCAAGTCCAAGGAAACAACAGAAAACCTCAGTTCATGAGCTTCTTAAGAAACACCAGCTTTTAATGTGCTAAATAGAGCAGTAAGGATGACAGCTGCAGTAGCAGCCCCTCTGGGATTTAGGGTTGTTACTCTCAGTTACGCTGCTCCCATGTTTTTGCCATGTTTCAGGAGCCTGTGCTGAGCAGGGAGAGCATGGGGGAATGTGTGCGTGTCCATAGGCAGCAGAGCAACGTTGGAATGTTTGGGATGTCTGAGGCAGTGCTTTATGTGCCCTGAAACAAAATGACTAAATACTTATCTGTCTCTCTCCAGCAAGAGATATTGTCTGTGTGCAAGCCAACCACATGGAGAATGTACCTTTAAAACACAAACGAGTAGCCCAGGTAAATAAATGAGTCATGTCTGTTCCTGGACTGTGGAATAGAAGGACTGCTATAACTTTTATATGGGAGAGCATTGTACTTTTAGTGTGTTGTCAAGTCCAGTTTCGTGTTTTGGGAAGTTTCAGGCCTGACTGTGATTGATGGATAAAAAAGCCTGCATGTTAATGTTGCAGCTTCTAAACTATCCCAAAGAATGAAGTTAAATCAAGTGACAATTAATTTGTGTCAATCTGTTAAAGTATGTAAGAATCACAAATTGAAATTAAGTTCCAGGAACTTGGAAAGAGCTTTCACTGAGTACGTTGAAATCAAACAGTAAACATCCGATGATCCTGGTGGAATGGGCACACATTTGGGGTGCACAGAGTTATGCTAAGACGAGGACATTTGTCTGCACTCTACTACAAGTGCTGTTTCCCCTCTGCTCAGTGCTATGAGGACTTCATCCGCCACTCCCCCCTGGACTCCTGCCTCCTCTTCCACAAAGGTGGCCACTGGCGGGAGCTTGTGGTGCGCACCAGCAGCTACGGTCACACCATGGCTATCATCACCTTCCACCCGCAGGACCTGGGCCAAGTGAGTACGTGGAGGACAGGGCCATGGCAAGAGGCACATGAGCAGGGTGATGGTCCCAGGCTGACCTGGGCTTGCTGGGTGTATCGCTGGGGAGAGGTGTCTAATTGGATTACCCGGACAGCCAGCTTGTCTTTTCCGGCTCCTGACAGGAGGCGCTGGCTACTCAGAAATCATTGCTTAAAGAATTCTTCACGTGTGGACCTGGAGCAGTCTGTGCCTTGACTTCACTCTATTTCCAGGAGAGGTATATGTCTTGACATGGGGAAAAAGTGGGAAGAAAACCACCTCCTTTTTCTCCTCCATCTCTATTCAAATTCTACCAGTCCAGGGACTACTTGAAGACAATGACAGATGTTTGGTTGCCTTTTGTAGGTGTGGTTTTAAGATAGCCACATCTTTCGTTTTTTTAGACCTGGAATATTTGAATACACTCTGCAGCCCTACCTCATGGGAGTTACAAGCTTTGAGTTTACTCCCAAGACAGTGAATCACATTAGCAGCAAAACTGGGGAATAGGCCCTAGGTCTGCTGTCTTCTGCAAAGTCATTTTAACTCTTCTGATGAATTACGGGCTGTGCAAGTTACTGATCCAAAACCACAGAATTCTTTGATCCTTTTGAAAGGCTCACTTGAAATAAAAGTTGGTGGAGGGAGAATCATCCTCCCCTGCACATGAGCACCCTGGGAGTGGGAATGAACTGCTTTTCTGCTGCCTTCTAACAGCTGGGTCTTGTGTGCTCTGCTAGCACCATGACACGCTGCTCCCACGAGCAGGCCCCCTTCCAGCTCCTTCACGGAGAACCACACATCTTTGAAGAAGTGCTCGGCCTCAAGTTTCGCATCTCTCCGGATGCCTTTTTCCAAGTAAACACGGCTGGAGCAGAAGCTCTGTACCAGGCAGTCGGGGAGCTGGGTCAGGTTGGAGGGGACACCATCCTCCTGGACATCTGCTGTGGAACGGGTGAGCAGAGGCTGTGAGAGCCTGGATCCCAGGGCTGGCGCTTTGCATGCCAGAAATGGTCTCCACTATCTAAAGGTTTGTTTCTTCAGCATGGATATACGGAGTATTTTTGTGTCCCTTGTTTCTAGGTGCAATAGGTCTCACTCTGGCTCGCCAGGTGTCCAAGATTATTGGTATTGAGGTGGTGGAGAAGGCAATAGAGGATGCCAGGTGGAATGCAGCATTCAACGGTGAGTTCAAACTTGCCGTGGCAGAGAGTTTTGAGCTAACTGCTGAAAAACTGGAAGCAGAACTGAGCAGAGGGATGCTGACAAGTCTCCACGCAGCAGAAGGTGGTACTTTGTGTTATACCTGATGGCTGGGGAGACTGGCTCTGCTCAGTTCTTGCGGTTGTTTTCTGCTTCACAGGAATTTCAAACTGTGAGTTTCACAGTGGAAAGGCAGAGGCTGTGTTACCGCAACTCTTGTCATCGTGGGAGGATGCCCGACCCGTTGTTGCTGTGGTGAACCCATCCCGGGCTGGGCTCCGTAAGAGAATAAGCTATTTATTTTCACCTTGAAAGCAGGGAATTTTGAACAAGTTCCATGAGACCTCTTACACTGGCTCCAAACCCCCTGCTTAGTCTCTAGTTTCTTACCTTGGTGCTGACAGCAGCTAAAATCCTATAGTCTGCTGTTTCTGGTGCCTTTGCCATGCTTTCTCTTTAAAGCAGACAGCTCTAATATTTTCCCCATCTCAGAATCATTTAGGAGAGAAGGAGCCTCTGAAGGCCTATGCAATCCCCCAACTAAAGCAGGGCCATTTTCAGAGTTGTATATGGTTGCACAGGGCTATAAAGCACAGTTGAGGTTTGAATGTGTCCAAGGGTGGATTCCCCTGAATTTGTTTTCCCTAATACTCCCTAAATTTCCCCTTGCTGCAGTGCATCTGTTGGCTCTCACCCTCTTCTCACACCCCTCTGAGAAGATTCTAGCTCTATCATCTCTGTAACCCCCCATGAAGCCACTGAAGATAGCAAGTGTATCCATGCTCATCTTCTCTTCCCCAGGCTGAATAACCCCAGCCCTTACACACTCCTTCGTGCATGCTGTGCCGCAGCCCTCTAACCGTTTTACTCATCTCCGCTGGACTTGCTCCAGTGTGTACTGGGAAGTCCCGAGCTGGTCCTGGTGCAGTCTCACAAGCGTGCATGATGTGCAGTTGTGTGATGCTTCCTGTGCAATCATTCCTTCTGGAGAGCTCATGGTGGTGGTGGGTATCTGGAAAGCACGATATCTGTTTTTCCAGATTACAGGGTTGTGCGAGCCATCCGAAACTGCAAGTCCATCCGAAGGCTGCTCTACATCTCCTGCAAGCCAGAGGGTGAAGCCATGAGGAACTTTACTGAGTGAGCACCCTCCTCTCTTCTTTTCTTCCACTGACTTAGTGACAGAGACAGACCCGGTTATGTCAGACAAGGACATAAATATCTGATCTTGGCTTAGGAAAGTTCTTGTTGCAACTAAATTTCATTGGGTGAGTTGTGCAGGTGTGATCCAGGACTGGTCAGTGCATGGTCAGAGGTAGTTTATGCGTTAACTCTGGGTTTACCTGTAAGCTATACTTGCTGGTTTAAGGTACTGGGTATTCTTTGGGGTTTATGTTCCAGCAGGATACTTTACTGCATTAGTGTGGAAGAGAAAATAATGCACACATGCTATAATGGCATTGTGCATCCTTCCCTAACAAAATAGCACATCTGTGTGGGATAGAGTCCACTGCGTTCACTGCAGGGAGGCTGGCCCAAGCTAAGGAAGTCCAGCCAAAGGGATTTTGTCACCTGCTGTCAGGGACCCATTGGAGAAAACCCCAGTGCCGGACCCTGTTTCAGTTTGTGATCCCAAGAGTGAAATTAAGATGTAAACAAGGTCAAGTACCATCATCAATTAGTAAGTTTATTAAAAAATACAAAAAAGACAGTTATTATAAAAAAGGGAAATTATTGTAATAAAGAAGATAGTGATAGGAAAGACTGGAGAAAAGTGAGAAAATGAAGAAGGATTTGGGTTGCAGAGAGTGAGAGAGATAGTCACCACTGGGGATCCAGGGGTGTCCCAGGGATCCATTATTGGTGGTGGTGGGAGTTCTTCAGTGTTTGTCATCGGTATTGGAGCAAAGTGTCCCCCAAGAGTCAGTCTGAGGTGGGTGTCCTCACGGAGGCGTCCTTCTGGAGTCGGCCCCTTGAAGGTACCCCGTGTCATGGAGTTGCCCTCAAGGCGATGTCTCATAGAGGGTGTCCCTCAGGGTCTGTAGTAGTCATCGGTGGAGAGTGTCCTCACGCAGATGTCCTGGACTCATCCTCAAGGCAATGGCTCCCTGGAAATGTGCGCGTTGGTGATTACCTTTTTCCCCTTTTATAATGAGCTGGGGGGAGTACCTCTGTGCTTCATGTCATGTATTAGTAGTTCCTGGTGGACCAGTTTCCCTGGTCTTGCAGTCAGCTCTTCAACTGCATACACACAGGTGCCTGTAGCAATTCTTGGGATAATGGGTAGCAATTCCTCACACCAATCCTTGAGGTAATGGACCAAAGAGTCTTATTTCAGCTCTTTCCTACTCATCCCTCAGGCAATGGATGGTGGAGTCCCAGTTCAGCTCCTCACACCCTTCTCATAGGCGATGGATGTTGGAGTCTTATCTCAACTCCTCCCACCCATCTCTGAGAAAAAATATAGGTGGATTTCCATCTTAGCTTCTCAGACCAATCTTTGAGACAATGGACAGTGGAGTCTGATTTGAGATCAGTCTCTTACACGGGCTTAGTGTTAATCATGTAGCCAGGTCCATGCAGGCCCGTTTGTAGGTGATAAATCTGTCTGCAGGTAACCAAGGAAGGTAGTGCAAAACTGAGGATTATTTCCTAAGGGTGTTAAGTGTCTATCAGCTGGGATGGCTTGTGAGAAGGGGAGCTTTAAAACCCTGCCACTGACTCTTCAGCTTGTCCATGAGGTTTTCAGGGCTGATTTGGGATTCAGTATTGATGGTTCCACACCTCAGCCAGTGTCAGCTATCACTCAGAGTGATGTTAGCCAAACACATGATACTTCCTTAGTACATTCTCTGTGCTACTGTACATATGATCTCCCACATGATACACATCCCACCATGATAATGGTGGGCAGGCTTCTGCTACTGGTCTAAAGGATGCTCTCTTTGCTTTTCACAGGTTGTGCTGCCCACCTGACCCAGGGAAGAAACTGTTAGGAGACCCATTTACCCCCACGTTGGCTATACCTTTTGATATGTTTCCTCATACTTTTCATTGTGAGCTGGTGCTGCTGCTAACCCGCTGACAAGGACATAGGTATGCCAGCTCTGAGAGCTTGGGAAGCAACCTCCTGCAGTCCTGAAGACTGGAGTCTACATAGTGATGGATTTTAACTTATTTTCTTGACATTTGTATTTAAAAAATAAATTATTTTGCTTTTGCTCTTGCTTTGGGTTGCCTAACACTGTCCTGTAAGGAAACGCTCAGATTTCTGGGATGAAAAGTTTCTCTGTAGCATTTCATCACCTCTTCATGGATGCTGGTTAAAGCAGGTGGGAAAATATGCTCCCCCTGCTATTGTGGGTTTTCACCATCAACACGTAACTACAGAATACTAAAATCCACTGTACTGTCGAATACTGCATGCCATTAGTTCTCTTCAAGTTGATAGTGAACTTGCAATGAAGAAATGGTAGGAACTAGAAACCCTCACGTTTCACTGGGAGAATGCTGACTTTTGGGGTGAGGGGAATATTTCCTGTAAACTTCCAAACCCAATACTGAATCACTGTCAGTCGTGTGAATAAGTTGGATACAATGGGGGAGATCTGTCTATAAAATGAAGAGAGAACAGGTTTCAGCATGTCCCATCCTTGCTGTTCTCTGCTAATGCTTGTTGATAAACTAAATATGAAGTGCCCTGAGAAAATGTCAGCAGCAACAAGTTATTTCCTCATCAGGTTGCTCTGCAATAGCCAATTCAGCAATTTGCTGTGTTTTGTATCTGTCCTGCCATGCTCACTGACTGCCAGGCTGTGAGCTCTTCAAAAGATGGAGTTGCTACAACCTGGAGATAGGTCTGAGCGATCAGTTCCCTTGTGTTTGCGCACTCCATGCTGTTTACAGGGCTCCTTTTATTCTTCTAATTCTCACTTTTATGTCATATTGAAGTTACCTTTTGGTTTATCCTGGTCATCTGCACCAGAGCAGAACACTTACCTGCAGTGAGGCTGTTAAATTTGACTCTTTCCTCCAGAAGAGGAGTTCCCTATCTGATTTGGCTGAATCAAGGCTGACAAACTTCCAAGGAAACAGAGAGCTGCCTCTATGTTTCAGACTTTAACTCCAGTCCTAAGCAACTGTGAGCTTGGAATAGTAACAACAATCACCACGTCTCAAGTCATGGGAGCTTAAAATACCTGGGTTTAGGACCTGAGACTTACTACACTAGAAAGGGGAGATGATGGGGAGATTCCTGCCAAGCATAGGAAGTGACACTCTTGTATTATCCCATGAGAATTTTGCACACTGTTACAGCCTTTTGTTTTCAGTTAATAACAAGGGACAGAGTTTTCCAGAAGTTGTTTCGTATCATTACACCATGGCTTCTCACTGGGAGATCTGAATGGATTTCTGCTTAGCCTGGGTATGCTTTTGTCAAAAGGAAATTTGTTGCAAATTAGAGGAGGAGAGATAACGACTTTAAACCAGAAAGTAACAGAGAATCAGGAAACCTTTCCAATGCTCTCTGGTGAGCTGAACACACAGGATGCTTTTTATCTGCAGTGGTGAAAGGTGGCACAGTGGCCTCACTCTTTTGGGCATCAGGTTTCAGGACAGCCGTAGTGACATCTTTTTTTGCTTATTTGGGGGCAAATACACAGCAATAAACCCCCATATTGCTTAATAAATTAGTGCCTGGGCACCTGAAACTGAAAGCTACCTATGTCCAAGGGACCTCCAACCTTCACAGCAGGTTGCTCCCATGCCTTCTGCTAACACATCCTTGTTTTCCCAGGAGTGAGCAACTGCACTGTGCATTGTGCATCCTGCATCCCTAGAACTGCCTCAGTGCCGGCTTTCTGTGTGTAATGCACGGAACGTTCAAGGAAACAGAGGATGATCTGCTGCCAGGAGCGGTGGGAACGCTCCTCGCTTGGCAGGCGCTAGAGCTGCCCGGCTCTGCCTGCGTGGCTGCGGGGCATTAGGACCCGGAGGTTGCTGAGCGGAGGAGGCTGAATCCCCCTCCCGCTGTCATCCCGCTGCCTCTGCAGCTTTATTCCTCATCTCCTTCGATGGTGGCTGACAGCCTCCCGCTCGGGCGGGCAGCCACTGCCACAAGGCCTCGCTAGGACTGCTTCCCTGCGCCTCCATGGCATCCCCCAGGACCATCACCATAGTCGCCCTCTCGGTGGCCCTGGGGCTCTTCTTCGTCTTTATGGGGACCATCAAACTGACCCCTCGGCTCAGCAGAGATGCCTACAATGAGATGGTGAGTACGGCAGTGGCAGTATGGAGGGAGAAGCATTAGGACTGTCTTTCCCTCAACCCTGTGGCAGAAGCAGTGGGATATACGGAGGGTGACTGCTCTGGGACGCTGAGTGACGGGTGGGAGAGGGAAGAAGCTTATCTGTCTCTGTATTTGACGGACACAGATAGACAAAAGTAAGATGCATTGCCATGGATATCCTGGCAGGCCTCGCTGGGCTCTGTCTGAGCACATCCATGGAGAAACCTCTTGTGGAGGGGAGGGAAGGAGGACAGGGCAGCACACCAGCGCCTGCAAAATGTGGGGATGCAAGGGTCTCTGAAAAGCAAGGTCTGTAGAAGTGCCAGACATGTAGCAGGCAGGTACAGCCGACCCCTGGGGGAGCACCTACCCCTGCACTGAGGGTAGGAAAAGCAGATGCCTGCTTTGGCAGCCAGATTGTCATGCTCAAAATTACGTGCTTTAGGGCAAGGATAATGACACTGACTGTCCCTACCTCACCAGGCTGAGCAGGGATTAATTCATTACTTTGAAATGCTTTGAGATTCTTAGCTGGCAGAAGAAGGTATTATTAATAGTCACCTTACCATTAGCCTGGGAAATGAGCCTCTCCTCCTTCTGCCTAATGGAAAGGGGTGAGGAGAGGATGGGGAAGTCACTGTGTGCATTTCTTGGCTGGTGAGCCAGCACTGCTCATTCCTGCCCAGGGCCAACCCTGCTGCAGAGCTTTGCTGGCTGCAGGCAGGCAGCTGCCACATCTTGCTGCCTTGTCCATGTTTGTTCATTCTCGGGCTGGCCCCTGTCACATTTAGTGCAGTGGCTGAAAAACATTGGTGTAATTTTTGTGCCCCTTATAAATACAGTGCTGGAAGTTTCCAGCACATTCTATTCTCTCCCCTTGCTCCACCTGCCCAGCTGCTTTTGCTTAGCTCTCAAGTAACATCTGAATTGCAGTGCCTCACCTGCAGCCCAGCACAGGGATCTCACAGAGGGGAATCACTAATAAGAGACTCAGGAGCAAGAGACAGAGATGAAATGCCCAGGAAGCAAAGCTCTTAAGCTTCTGGTACATAAGGGTCAGAAAACAGCAGTGGGACTTTGCATGGCAAAATCCTTGCTCTGTAAAATCTTTCACTTCCCTGTCCCTTTCTGCTTTACCAAGAGTCAGGCCTACGGTTAGGAATGATCTCCATTTTTAGAAAGAGAATGCAGCACCATCATTCTTTGATCATTCTTAATAGCTCATATTGTAACATGTTCATGGCTCATTAGGCTTTCATGCTTTTGCTATGCTACATACCAGAGTGGTCTGTCATGTAATGGAGACAGCGAAAACCTGATCTTGCCCATCAATAAGCATGGCTTCTTGCCCCAGGCAAGTAAGAGAACCTCTGTTATCTACCTGCAACACCAAACTTGAAGCTTTTCATTCACCAAAAAACCAGACACACTAGTTTGTCTATTAAAATACTTTAAATACCAGAGTACTCTAGGACATGCTGTGAGTGCATTTCTTCAAAGAGCTGTACCTTTCACAACTGTACTCTGCTCTGAGGTTTTATTCACTGATGGTTTAAAATCCATTCTAATTAATGAATACACTTGGAGTAGTGGTGTCATGAGAGCTTCAATTATTTGGTAGCAAAAATGACAATGCTGTGTATTTTTGAAGTGCAGCTCCTCTTAGGAGAAAGGAGCAAAATTTACAGAGAAGTAGGGAACTTCTGTGTGCCTCTAGTGCAGGTTGCCAAAATCACATGGAAGTAAATCTACAATGTGATTGGTGCCTGTGGGAGCTGAACAGCTCTGTACCTGAGATTCGGCTTCCATTTCTCTCTCCTTGATTAGAAAGCAGAGAGCACAGTGGCAAGAATATCTACAGGGACAGTATGTTCAAGTGTAAGTGGAAATAATTTCGGTGTCTCAATAGCTAGGAGCTTTATTAAAATATATAAAAAAGGAAATACTTGAGAAGGAAAACAAACATACAAACCCAGTAAGCCCACAAGCACTTAATGTTCAAATGCAAGAACTTAAATGTGTGTAAGAACAGAGGTTATTTCTTCCCCAAAACAATAAGGCATGTAAGGAGGCTTAGTCTTCCAATTTATGCCACTTCTAAACCCAGCATAAACCAGGAAGCAGAGGATATCACAGGTCAGTTTGCTTTCATCTGAGGAAAGAAAGGATCACAAAGGTATGTAAGCACAAAATATGATTGTTGAATCTCAGCTTTCATGTATGGTCCCATGCTTAGATTGTACTGCCCCTAAACACTAGGATATTGTAAGTTGCTGTGAGGCAGAAAGAAGCTTCTCTTTTTCCTTGATGTGCCTTGGCTTTGCAGGGACTAGGTGTGTTATTTAATTAGGGATTAGCTACTCCTGGAGAGAGGTACTTCTATTTTTAACAATGTGGTTCTGCATTGCTAATTCTAGCAATTGTAACTTCAGATTTCAGGAGAGGATACACCTGACCTGGTCTAGCTCCAGGGATGGGTGTTAGGCTGCAGTACTGTTTTCCAGCAAGGAGGCAAAAATTTATAAAGAGGAATTGCAGGTTGATGGTATTAATATCCTACCAACAGAAGCTTTAGGGGTACAGATTGGATATTGTGCCAGAGGGTGATGTATGAAGTGATCTTTAGGTCATACTATACAGCAATCTATTTAAATGGAATTCACCTTTGCCTTTACTTTCTCACATTGTGGTGTTCTACTCTATTACTGCTTGATTTCAGAAACGAGCATACAAAAGCTACGTGCGGGCCCTCCCCATGCTGAAGAAGATGGGAGTCAGCTCCATCCTCCTCCGCAAAAGCATTGGTGCCCTAGAAGTGGCATGTGGCATTGTCATGACACTGGTGCCTGGTCGCCCCAAAGACGTGGCCAACTTTCTTCTCCTTCTCCTTGTGTTGGCTGTGCTCTTTTTCCACCAGCTGGTGGGGGATCCACTCAAGCGTTATGCCCATGCTCTAGTCTTTGGGATCCTGCTTACCTGTCGCCTGCTGATTGCCCGCCAGCCAGAGGAGCAGCCCCCAGAAAAAAGGATCCTCTCAGTGAATGGGGATGAACAGCCACTCATCAATGAAGCAGCTCCTGAGAAAGGCAAAATGAAGGTATCTTAGTTGAGTGCATGTGCAAAATACGGACCCTCGAGGCAGCTCTCTCCTGAAAATCACTCAGAAAAAAATTGGTTTTTATTTACCTATTTATATTTTTTTGTCTGTCTAAATAAAGTTGCACTTGGGGTCTGAGAGACACGTGGTATGTCTACACCGTAGTCTTGCTTTTGCTGCTGCCCTGTAACGTAGATAAACACAAGCTAGCTTTCACTGGGATAGCTTGGAGGCAGTGGACAGCCTGGCTGGAGTATGCTGGCCTCAGCAGAAGCTGCAAAACCAGCCTGAGAGCATAGACAAAGACTTGGACAGGTAATCATGCTAGCTTGGCACTGCTGCACTGGGGAGAATGCACCCTGAGTATCAGCTGAAACCTGGCCTGGAAGCCCTTCTGCTACATGGCAGGCTCAGCAACAGCACCTGGGCAGAACACAAGCAGGGTGACCCTGTGCTGGCTTGTGTAGCCCCATCCACAAATCTGTGTTTCCTTCTCCATAGTCAAGGGGAGAAAGGACCCTACCAAGCATGAAAGCACTGTTGTGTTTGAGAGAGGGATCCCTTAGCTGCTGCTGCCTCTGTGCCCAGTCCTTTCTTTGGACATCTAAGGAAAGCATGGGATGCGCTATTCACATCTTTCTCAACTTCCACACTTTGCAGAGGCTCTGAAACTGGGACAGTGGCCTGACAAAAGTAATTTTTTGCCCATTTCACACAAGGCAACGGCACCTCTTTACCCTTCTTGGCAGAAAGTAAGGATCCCTGGTGAGGGATGGGGAGCAGAACTGCAAAGATCTGTCTGCTGTTGGCAAATAGCATCATGCTCCCTATTTCCTTGCAAGAACAAGATTCCTTTTTCCACAACTACTGCAGCTTTATAGAATTGTTGGTTATTGCTGATAGATGAGGGTCTGAACATGTCCAGGTACCTCGCTGTTTATCCCACACAGCTTTGGTGAGCTGGGGGAAGTCTTCTCACCAGAGCCTGAATCTCTGTGTGTTGTATCTGAAACCTTAGAGAGTGTCATAAGAAGCATGTGTTACCTCTGAGACAGTTTTTCTTGATGTTTGTCTGTTTTCAGTTTTCCTTGTTTTCTTAATTACAAAAATAAACTTTTTGAAATATGGAGAAAAATGTCTTGACAAAAAAATATCTATTTTTTTCCAAGAGACACATTCAAAAGTATTTTTCCTGTGCTCTAACATTGCCCCTAAAATGGGCAGAATCATATCAGGGGGATTTCAAGGGAAGACAAGGTAATGCAGGATCAATGCCATCTGAACATTACTGGGCTTTATATTAATAACCACGGGCATTTAAAACAAATGCTTGATCACGAAACAGTCTCAGATAATTTCTCCTTCAGTACAATGTGTCAGCAAGAAAAGACATTAAAACTCCAGTAAAACATATTACATTTCTGTAAGAATTCATGATGGATGTTCATATACAGTATATCCAGTTTTCTTCTAAGTTCACTGCTGAAACAGCTGTAATCCCATATGTATATATATTATATATATATGCTGAAATATCATCCTCCTAGAGCCCCTAAGAGTGACTAATTCTCTCTTGCCAGATATGCACCCTGCACAAAGGCAACTACAAACAGGCCCACCTTCCTTAGACAGGCTCTCATCTTTACAGACTACCTCAAAGCCACCCCAAATGTATATAGAATTTCCTTTACTTTCCAAAATGGATTTTATCTACCATGCCCTGACTAGAGCTATTAATCACTTTTTAATTCAAAACCAAGTTTCACCCACTGAATCCCCACCATGGAGTGTTTTACTCAACTTCTGAGTTGAATTGAGGTGAACTGCTACAGCCTTTAGGCCAGCTGCCCCTGATATGTGCATCTAACTGTGGTACAAGAGTTCGTGTTTGCCTTTTGTAACGTACCTCAGTGAAACCTGTACAGATGCCCTAATAACAAATGTAAAAATATTCCACATAGCAAAATTTATCCTTGCAAAAACTTCAGATTGAGTTCTGAAAAGCATGTCCCTTTTTGCATTTGCAGCACTATAAATTACTGACCCGCAGTAGCAGCCACTTTTATTACAGAGGAATACAAAACTCGCTTGGGTACAGTAACAAGAATTCTGTGTTTATCTATACTGGGTTGACCTCCATCATTGTCCCCCAGCATCAGCAAACTATCTGTGGAAGCATCTTTGCTTGCTCGAGGCAGGAAGGCACCAAGAACTGATTTAGTCCCTTTGTAAGACAATGATGTCTTTAATGTCTTTTCTTCCCCCCTGCGCTTTTCTTTCTTCATCTCCAAACCCGTCATTGCAGGGGTTGGTCTGGATGACCTTTGTGGGTCCCTTCCAGTCCAAATGCCACGGTTCTGTGATCCAACCCTTTTCGTCTCACCCCGCTACCGCGGGCAGGCACCTCCTAGCACCATGTGTCCCCACTGCAGCGTGGTAAGGAGCAAGATGCATCCGAGGAGCGGTGCCTGCCCTGCAGCCTACCTCAGGGCTCCCCAAAACTGCTGCCCCACCCGCGGGACCTGCCCAACATCTCCACCCGCTGCTAAAGACGGGACAAAAAGAACCATCACATCCCACCAACACTACCGCAGCTCCAACCCTTTACGCTCCCATCCCCACCGCCATCAGCCTCATCCCGCCGCGCCACTGCGCGTGCTCAGAGCCACCCTGGGCAGGGCGGGGGCGCCGCCGTTCCCCCCCAGCGGAGGAGGAAAAGAAGAGGAAAACGGGACAAAGAAGGAGGAAAAGGAAGAGGAGGAAGAAAAGGAAGAGGAGGGGTGCTCGTGGGGTGGGCCCGCCTTGCCCGACCGACGTGCGCATGCGCGGAGGTTTGAACTGAAGGGCGGTTGGCGCTGGCGCTGAGTGAGGTAACTGTGGCGGGGCTCTGGGTACGGCAGCGGGGATGGCCCCAGAGCGGGTTCTTACCCCGGCAGCGGGGGTACCCCGGAGCGGGTTCTTACCCCGGCAGCGGCCGCCGCCTTTGGGGCCACGGGGTCGGCGTGTCCGAGCGCGGCGGTGGGGCCGGGCCGGGAGGGCCGCGTCGGCTTTGCCGGGCCTCCGGGGGCAGCCGCTGTGTGGAGCCGGAGGGAGAAGGTTGTCGGCTGGGGGGAGGGGAGGAGATATTCGCACCCAGTATCCGTGTGTAAGAGCCTAGTACTAAAGTGCTGTGCGGTGGTGGGCTCACTGTTAGTGAGGACTGGTGTTACAGCCTGTCTGGTACTTCTGCTTTAAAGTCTGGTGACTTGCTCGAACCCACCAAATGTTTCTGGTAGAAATCCTGCAAGACGAAAGAAAACTAAACCCATAAAAGCAGGTGGAGCAGATACCAAGGAATTTGAGAAACCTGTTGCTGTACTCCAGGTGTGATAAATGAGGGCTGTTGGCTTGCTCTGCTTCCTGAACCACTTGGAGCATGCTCAGGTGGTTCAAGATGAAACAAGCAAGATTCCAGTGTTTGAGGCCTTCTGTAACTCTTGTGTCGTGTCAATCCAAGAATGGGATAGTTGCTATCAGGAGTTTCCAGTGTTCTGAAGCATCTCAGTTATTCTTGGTCACCATCATGTAAAGCATCTTTGTGGGAGTTGTGATGGGCTTGGTATTGTCCTTTAATACTGGGGGGATACATTTCACCTGAAGTCAGTAGCTGTCATTTGTGACTGTGAATACCCTGTGTGTGTGCATCATGTGTGCTTCAGTGGAGGTTGTGACATTCCTAGCCAGAGATTTGTTCTTGGTATGCTGCACAGAGAAGTTAGTGACAAACAAACCTATAGGGAATTAGAGATGATACTAACATCCTAGGAAAGTGAGAGCTGAAGAGGGAGTATGAGTTGAAAATCATTCTGATTTATTGTGTCAGGAGGGATTGGAAGCAAAAGATAGGCTCCTGCAATCCAGGGACATGCATCATACTAATAAATCCAGGAAGTTGTAGCAAATTTTGATGTTTTGTAGGTAAAAGTTTGATCTCCAGCATACTGAGGGAAAAATGCTGCTTTTCATGGTTGCATTTCACCCAGGGCTAGGCAGTTCTGCAGTGTTGCTAGCTCGTCTGCTTCACTGGAAAGTTTACCAAAAATACGTGCCGTGGTTTGAGCCCAGCCGGCAACCCAGAGCCACGCAGCCACTCGCTCACTCCCTCCCCTTCCTCCCCCTGCTCCCAGAGGGATGGGGAAAAGAACTGAAAGAATGTAACTGCCACGCTCTGAGATAAGAACAGTAACTGAGGTATAACACAAACCACTGCTGCTGCCACCAATAATAATAAGGATAAGGGAAATAACAAGGGAAGAGAATACAACCGCTCACCACCCACCAACTGATACCCAGCTCGACCCGAGCAGTGATATAATCCTTCCGGGTAACTGCCCCCAGTTTATATAGTGGGCACGATGTGCTGTGGTATGGAATACCTCTTTGGTCAGTTTGGGTCAGGTGTCCTGCTGTCTCTGCTTCCTCCCATCTTCCCCTCTTCCTTGGCAGAGGATGAGACTCAGGAAGTCCTTGGTCAGAGTAAACATTACTGAGCAGCAACTACAAACTTTGGTGTTATCAGTGCTGTTCCCAGGCTGAAAGCCAAACCCACAGCACTGCGCCACCTACTAAGAAGGAGAAAAATGGCTGCTACTGCTGAACCATGGACGATATGTTCTTCAGTCTTGGCTGTTACATATAAAGGTTTCAGAAGAATCTAAATTTTGTAAAATAGGGAGATAAATGTTGTTATGGTCGTCTAAAATCTGTACATTGCTTGCAGGAAAGCATGACTTGTTGACTGTTTATATTGACATATGTAATACATGTAATGAAACTTGGAAGAAAATTGTGGATTGTGTTTTGCTGAGTATCTGATTATGTTAGGTTTGGGGTCAAAACCCTATATGAAACATTATAATTTACAATTGGAAGGAGTTTGTGTTAATTTTTACCTGTGATTTGTTCTCTTCACTTTTTGAATCAAAGAAAGAATAGAGTTTTGATACTCTGTTGTTTGTGCATCTTCTGAGCATATTCTATGACCTTTTGGGAGGCAGGTGGCTCTAAATGACTTCCTCTGAAGTTACCCTGTTACATTATGCAGGATCCTTCTAAAAGCTGTTCTTTTCTTGCAGGGAATTGGCTTTCTGATGTTCTTCAGCTGTTGGAGGTTTATTTATTTTCTTGCTTCCTTGTAACAAAGGATTGGAACCCATGTGACAAATGAGTAAAGTTCTTCAGTTTCAGCTGGGAGTCTGAAAAGATGCTGCGAAGAGAGAGTTCTAAGACCCCAAAGGAGCCTTTGCAACATCACCAGAAAGGCCAGTCTGATCTCTCTGTGTGGTTAAAAGTGGGGAGAATTGACCCTGAAAAGAGTGTCCAGGACCATCAATCTCTCAATGACCAGGAAAATAACAGCAAACGAGAAGACTCCCTTGAGCCAGCTTTGAGCTACTTTGCAAAAGGTAAGGGCAGTTTTCAGGTTAGCAACTATTCTTAATAACAGCAATAATAACTTAAAACATCTAATTTTATCTGCTGTTTTCGCTCTATAATGCCTGAACTTTGTAACATTTCTTTAATGTCTTAAAAGGGTTTTCCATTTCTGTTAATATGTAATGAACCCAGCAAATAGCAGTAGCTGTAGAGACAGTTCAAAGAAGTTTTAAATGGTTCATTTTTGATTCAGAAGTTTTCATTCTTGTTTGTCATATTTTGTTTGGGTTTGTTTTTGTTTTTTTTTCCCTAGTTCAAGACCACGTCTCATTGAAAAGGAGCAGTGCTCTGCAGAGACACTTGGCTACTGTGGAAAGCATTGCCCTGAAAAGAGGGTTACCCCCTGAGGCATTTAATGTATTGCTAAGCACAGCACTCAGTGGCAAACTTGGTAAATGTTTTTATACTGTTAATGTGTCTTCTGTGTATGTCTTCCCCCCCCCCAGTCAAATCTGCTAGAGTTAATGTGTTTATGGGGACTGTATTGTTAGGTAGTTCAGTATACAATTTGAGATGCATCAGTATAATTCCTGAGTTCACACTAAAAGTAACCTCAGTTCTTGCTACAGGGGGGTGGTACCCCAAAAATGCAATTATTTGTTACAAATATTTTATTCAAAGCTGGTTTCCTTTTTCCAGAGTTGCAGGTGTCTGAAAGGCTGACAGTATGATATTGTGTCTGTTCCTTGTTGTAACTGTTTGTGTAGCTGTCTTTTACCCAAGGCCAAAATAATTGAACGAATTTGCTGCTTTAGTGAAAACTGCCCCAAGTAAAATGCTGTCCTACCTATCAATTCAGCATTGTGAGGGCAGATCTCACGCTGCTTTCTTGGACATGGTGGCCAACATTTATTCTTCTAAAGAATGAAATACTCAATGAAAAAAAAAAACAACTAAACTTTCACTTTGAACACAAGGGGATTCAGGTTTCTTTCTCCATTATGCAAGTAGGGTTGTGCTTTTCTTGATTTAATTACTGACTTCTCTCCAGAATGCTGATCTGCTGATGTTTGGCTTACAGTCTTATACCCTTGCTGAGAAATCAGTTGTATTACCAGAAGCTTGTTACTTTTGGTTGTCTTGCCAAGAGTCTAAAAGCTGGTATTAAAATACTCAATATTCCATTTTCTTTAAGCTGGGAAGAAATATTTCTCATCATTTTGAGGTGCAGGTAAGTCCCTGCTAGATTCATGTACCCTCTTACTTTAAGCAGTGAAGTGCTGAATAATCTTGTCCAGAGGGAAGTTTGAGCTAAGCTGCAGAGCCATATTGAAGAATCTGGTTCATAAGCACCATCTTATTTTAATTTGTTTGTTTTCCAGCTGATACAGTGAATACTCGTTTACTGAAGAGCCTGATTCCAAACTCAGTAGTACCAGAAACTTCCGTGGTTTCAGCTGTATCCTGGCTCTGTGTTAGCAAATGCTCAAGCAACATCCAGGTAACTCAGTAAATGTTTACAGTAGTTATTGCTTCTGCACAGGAATGATGAGGACAATTTTTTTTATCAGGAGGCAAAAATCCTGAGGTTTTACTGTAGAAGGTCTTACATAAAGATGCTGTCCTTTAGGAAGATTGGTTGACACTCCCATTGCTGGAACAGCAGTGGGAACAGAGGACACTATTTAAGTATGAGTGGAAATCTGCACAGTTCCTTTGTGTCTTTTATCTCTGAATTCCTGAAGAATGGTTTCTACATCGACATTTCTGTGAATTTTATCAGCTATGGGAGGCATTCCTGATCAACTTCAGCAATGTACCCCTTAGGTTCTGTGTGCCTTGGCCTTGGCAGCATGAATTAATGTTAGCAAAATAGTCCTTTTTGTCCTCACATAATCTGCTCAAAGGATTACATCAAAGAATAGTTTAGGTTGGAAAAGACCCATAAGATCATTGAGTTCAACTGTAATCAAGTAAGATCATTGAGTTCAACTGTAATCAACACTGCCAAATTCACCATTAAACCATGCCCCCAGGTGCCACATCTACATATCTTTTAAATACCTCCGGGGATGGTGGCTCAACTGCTTCCCTGGGCAGCTTGTTCCAGTGCTTCATAACTCTTTCAGTGAAGAAATTTTCCCTAATATTCAATTTAAACTTCCCCTGGCACAACTTGAAGCCATTTTCTCTTGTCCCATCACTTGCTACTTGGGAAAATACTGACCCCCACCTTGCTATAATCTCCTTTCAGGTAGCTGTACAGAGTGATAAGGTCTCCCCTGAGCCTCCTTTTCTCCAGACTAAACAACTCCAGTTCCCTTAACTGCTCCTCAACACACTTGTGCTGTAGACCCTTCACCTGCTTTGTTGCCCTTCTTTGTTGCTCTTTGATCCAGCACCAAAATGTCTTTCTTGTAGTGAAGGGCCCTCAGATCACATCTGAGGGTCATCACATATTCAGAAATGAGCTGCTTTTTCCATTCTGATTTGGTGGTTGATGTTCTCAGCATACATTCTTCCAGATTTGAACTAGCCCAGTTCTGTTCATCTGTACCTATGTTGTCCTTGAGAGTAGCATGTATCCTTAATGATTTTGTCTCTTAAACAGGCTAGTGACTGGTCTGGCTGGTGTTTGCCCATCTCTTAATGAAATATGTTTTTTTTCCTCTATGCAGGTACTCTTTTTAAGATGGCTGATCACAGTTTTTGACTTCATTGATCATAAGGAAGACCTTCGTGCCCTCTATGGTTTCTTCTTTTTCTTCTTGCAAGAGGAGAAGATGGTAAGGAGAGCTGAAGAATATATGGAATTGACAAAAGCCTAAATGTTCATTACTAGTATTCCTGTTATTTTTTAGAATTAGCCTGGAGTAGCTGTTGGTTAGAGACCATTTTCTGATGCCTGGAATTTATTTTGTGGTTGTTCATTTTGCATTTGAAGATTGCTGGCTGATTTAGCTTCAGAACCAGGGAGGTACTGGAGGATTATTTCAGTTTCAATGCCGTGGTTTGGTTGTTTAAAGAATTGCTATTTTGCATCAGAGTGACAGTGTATTTGGTCTAAATTCCCAAGAGTGACTATGCTGCTGCATCTCTGGGAATGCCTTTGGTGTCACACATCAGCAGGTGAAGTCTCCTGCTTCTGGGGTGAAACTGACTTGCATACCTTGGGCAAAAAGGAAATGAACTTTTAGAGCAATGTTGATTTAAAGGTGAGAAATTCTCAATGCCATTTTACTTAACTGATTTGAAGTGTAGCTTAAATGAAAATGAACAATCAGGACATTTCTCTTATATGACAACTGTAAAACCCAGGTCCTGGAATATCAAAGTGTTTGGATTCAGTTCACATTAAGATGATCTGGGTGGTCATGTTAAGCAGATATTCTTTCAGTTTAGGATATTTTGTGGTCGAAAAGTTCTGAAGTTATATTGAGTTATATTTCTTGCAAAGTTTTTAATGGTTTTAGGTGAACATTAGTTATGTTCTTTTCATAAAACTGGATTTAAGTTCTCACTGTTTAAAACAGTATTTTCAGGCACTATGGGCCAATTGGGAAGTGCACCAAAGTTGGTATGAAAGTGGTTTAAACCCCTTACATCCTCAACTGTAGAAGCTCTAATGAATTATTTTGATTCTAAGGTGCCTTTCTTACTGAAAATGTGATTGTGCTTCCACTGCTGACTGCTAAAATATCCAGGCCATGTTTCCCGTAACAAAATTCAAGCTCACTGAACAGCTTGATTGCTATAGGGGCTGCTATAGTGCAGATAATGTTTCTAAATAAAATTGACATGTGTGGCACTTGAAAACCATGCTGTTTCCTAAGGGCAGTATAGTGTGCTCTGCCCCATGGGGACACAGGGATGACTTGAGGCAGTCAAGAGAATAAACCAACATTAGCTTGTGAATCCTTTGTGTTGCTTTAATGTGTCCTGGTCAGCAGCACCAGCAGAATAGTTCATTGCTGCCTTTTCATTGCAGTGCCCCTACATCTGCCATGTGCTCTACTTGCTCACTAGGAAGGAGAATGGTGAGTCAATCCAGTTGTATCAGGTGGAATACCATTTTGTTTCTTACTCTCTTTGCTGGCATCAGTTTTCCTTCCGATGGAGCTAATGCAGTGACCAGACAATATATTGCTTTTTAGGAAGGAAGGATGAGTGGTAGTGGTAGTTCAGCCTGATATGTGTAGCATTTTCTGAATTGAAAACTGTCTATTAGCCTAGGAATAAGACTGGTTCTGCTTCTTTTGCCATGGCTTTTTATAATAAACAGGATATTTAATTTTTGTTTCAATGTCCAATACAGTATTTTTAAAATCCATTATGTTCTTAATTGTATCTCCAGTCAAGCCTTTTCGGGTTAGGAGACTGCTTGACCTCCAAGCAAAAATGGTGAGTTTATTTCAAATCTTGTAGTTTGACCTGTGATTAAGGTGGCTTGTAAGACTAATGCCCTTATAGAGTGGAGCAGAAGGGCTTAGTGTCTGAGGACAGGGTTAGACTGGAACTGTATGTTGTAGTCGTTGTAGCATCAGGACTTGTCTATCTTGCATGTGTCTGCCTAGTTTTCATTTGTGTTTGTGAGCACATGCAATGACATGCACGTAGCTATACGTTTTATGGCTATGTGGAGTAAAATCCTTGAAGCAAGAGATGGCTTCATGTACCTGTTAACATCTTTAATTTCCTAATAAACTTTTTCATGTGGTATCACGAATGACTCAAATGTAAGATTGTGGAGGATCTGTGGTCTTTGTTAGAAAAAATTTTTCTTGAGCAGTTAGATGGCAGGAGATTTTTTCATAGTTTTGATCGTTAAATTCCTTATTATTAGTTATGGTTACAGAAAGTTCCTTCTTCAGTCCCCTTCCTGTGGTATTTGACAGTTTCTGCTCTTCCTTTCATTTTCAGTTGTTCATCTATGGTCACTTTACTGACATGTAGCTTTAGAAAGCTTTTAGTAATCAGTGGTGGGCTTTTGCTTCTAGAATGCAGTATGTGTTTTTTTACATTAAAACCATACCTCACATATTTTTCCTCTTCTTCTGCATTTGGCAGGGAATGAGGTCTCATTTGCAGGCTCTGCTATCACTTTACAAGCTCTTTCGTCCTGAGCTGGTGCGCATAAACCTTCCTGCAAAAGCAAAGGTAAGGAGTTAGATTTAGTCTACTTGGAAGCAAAACACTGTTTATACTGAGCTTTCCATTTAAGCTATAGCATGATTTAGTGGTGAAGGTCAAAACCCAAAACCATCTTCAACTGTTTTTTATGGGCACACTATATTAGCTTTTATGATAAAACCTTCATTACCTGGACTGAAACCAGTATGAATACGTGTGTGATGCTTTAGCACTCGGTTAGAATTTACAAACTGATTGCAACTGAAGTGACAAAAATAAGTTTTATGCAGAAAAGTTGTTGAGTTCATTTTTCCATTTTTTATTTTCTGTAGTATCTAGATTAATTTGAGAAATTGGTTACTCACTGTATTCTTCTGTTTGGTGGATATCACTGATGCTGAATCTGGGAAGCCTTCCCAGTAACTTGGTATGAGCATACCTTGGTAATTTTTATTTTAATGTATACTTGAGATTTACTGTATGAATTACTGATTTATATGAATAGGGATTATAAATCAGAAGTGTTAGATATCTCTTCTGAAAAGTGGGACATAATTTCAGAAGCATAACTACTGAACTACAGGCAAAAGGAAACGAAACTGAGGACCAGTGCTGCTTGCTCTTTCAAGCAGAGTTGAGTGTGTAAACCCTGTGGTGACATTTATCAGAATAGAAACTGATCTTTCTGTCACTTGGTCTTAGTTTGGCTTTTTGCATAGATATCTGCTTTATGTTTTTAGATTTACTTCAAGAATGCAGAGGGCCCATGGAAAGCAGCAATCAAAACAATAAGGCAAAGAAAGCTGGAAAACTCTCCAGTGCCCCAGCCATTGTTTTTAGGCACAGCTCGACCTCGGTCACAGAAAAGGGTAGGTTGTGGGCCAAAGGTAGACCTTAGAAGGTGCCAAGGAGCTGATTTTGTTATGAATATTGGCAAATAATGGGAGTCAGGCTTTATTTCAGCACTGGAGAGGGTGGAGAAGTATATAGAAATCAACCATTCCCATTGTAATGAAAGCCTTTCTTGAAAAACAGAAGTCTTTACGGAAACACTGTACTTGATTGCATTGGAAACAGTCATTGCTATTCTTTTGTGTTTCTTTTCTAAAGAAATGGAATGCCCAGTTGGTGATTCCTGCAAGCAGTACAAACAGAAGTCATTTAGAAGGGGTCAGGGGAAAGAACACTGATTTGTACAGTACAGATGAGTATTTTCCAGTGGAGCTGCTGCAAACCTTTCCTCAGCTCCTACAGAATATCCACCGTCTAGAGGTGAGTTTCTCAAAGGTCTTGGTGAGGTCACTGAATGTTTTGAGAGATCAAAGGTTATACCTCTAATCCCAGTTTGTATGTGAACAGTGTGTGGGCTACCTAGTTCTAACAGCACGCACGTAGTCCTACCTGGGCTTGCCAAATGAGTCCTGGAGATGTTCTAGTTACTGGTAAAAGGGTTGGACAGTTCTGGTAGAATGAGTTTCTTTGGCAATTTGGTGATATAAATATTGAATAACTTTCAGTTGGTTGGTTGGGTTTTTTTTCTTCATTTTCTTCATTCTTGCAGTTTCCTTCCCGGATGGGTTCAGTGTTAACAAACCCTTTATTGCTTCACTACATGAATTGCACCAAAGATGAATCTGTTTACCTGAGGCTCTACTATTGGTTGGGCCAGACTCTTCAGGAAGGTAGGAACTTGCTACTACCTTGTATGGTAGGGAGGTGAAGAATGTCTGAGGCTTTTCACCTTTTGCAAATGGTACTTTGCTATTTAGATCTATAGTGATAATCTGATAATTGCATGATGTTGAAACACCTATTGGATAAGAACTGAGTTTTATTTCTGATTGTGCAAATTCTTGCTGTGCTCATATTTCAATACAGTATTCTCTCCTATTTAGAGTGTACTTGGTGTGTGGTTGAGAACAGCCAAAATGAAGAAGAATTCAGGGACTTCCTGGAAATTCTCTGCAAGGCGCAGTGTTTCTTGCATGTAAGTGCCTGCTTTGGGGAAGCAAAGGGTTTCATGATGTCTTCCCTTAAGCTACTTTTGATACTTACCTATTTCAGGTAGTATCTCTGAGAAGTGACAGTGTCTCAAGTAATAAAACATATTTCTAAAGCAAGTCAATATTCTGAAGAGGACCTTATGTTCTACAGGAAAGGCAGTTTAAGAATGATATTAAGAATTATAATTTGAATGTCCTGGTGAATTGCATGGCAGGAAGGAGGTGTAAACCTCTTTCTTTCTCCAGGATGAAGTGAGCATGGCAAGGTGCAGGCATATGAGATTAGTTTTTGAATGTTCATCTCCTGCTTTGTAGGAGGGACTTGCTCCCTGTGAAGAGTTCCTATATCGGAGCCTTCCACTCTGGGATGGCTTGTGCTGTCGATCACAAATCCTCAGGCTTGTGAGTTGGATCCCCCTCAACAGCTTGTTTGGTATGTATGATCCTCTGAGTGAGGCTGGACAGTGTCTGATCTTGAAGGACAGAATTTGTCCGCAGATGATATACCACCTTCTCATTTCATTTTCAGAAATGAAATCATATCTCTACGATCCCCTGGCACAGCTCTTCTTCACATCATCCCTTTACTTTAAGGTAATTTAAGTGAATACAGTGGCTGTTTAGTTTTGGTTGATACGGTGTCTGCACTTGTACCAGATGCAGCAGTCTGAGGGATTTTATGGGGAACTTCTGGGGAGGTCTGTGCCCAGAGGAGGATAAATATGTACTTACTCAAATTTCTCCAGAAGTTACATTGTGCCTTTAAGATATTTTCTCTTTCTTTTTTTTTTTTTTTTTTTTTTTTTTTATTGGAATTAGCTAAGGCACTGGAAATAAAAAGAAATGAGAGTACACAAGACAATGGTAGGTTTGCAATTATTTATTGCAATTTTAGCTCAGTATTTGAGGTGCACATTCTCCAGGAAAAGCTGTGTAATCATACATTCAGTTCAAGGGGATATGCAGTTCCCTCACTACTCTTTGTGGTCCTGAGAAACTCTTGATACCTTTCCTTGTATATATCAACCCTCATGGCATTTCTTGTTTAGTATTAGTCACTTTAGTAAATTGTTATCAGTCTGTTCTTGGTTTTGCCTCTTGCAGTGCAGTGTTCTTGAAAGCCTGAAAAGGCTGTTGCAGAACTGGTTAAATTGGCAGATGGTTCATCTGGATTCAGCAGCTGACTCCCAAACCCATTCTTTGTAAGTTTGTCTGAAATAAGTGCAGTGTTCTGTGCGTCGTTCACTACTGTATTTAGTGATATATTATAACCCTGTTACCAGCATAAAGAAAAACTAGCAGGTTAATAATATTGTAATGTTTCTGCTGTATTGTAAGCTCCTTTGTCGCAGAATCATCGAATAGTTTGGGGTTGGAAAGGACCTTAGGATCATTTAGTTACAAGCCCTTTGCCGTGGGCAGGGACACCTCACACTAAACCATGTTACCCAAGGCTCTGTCCAACCTGCCCTTGAATGCTGTCAGGTATGGAATATTCACCAGTTCTCTGGGCAACCCATTGCAGCGCCTCACCACTCTCACAGTAAAGAACTTCTTCCTTATAGCTTACCTGAACTTCCCTGTTCCAGTTTGAATCCATTATCCATTGTCAATGCTCTTCTTTCTCTTTCTTTAAAAAGATTTCTATTGACACTGAAGATTGAAATTTCCAGAAGTCAAATCCTTATAGCACTGACAGCTGGGTCATGTTTGTAGTAACATTGATAACAGTACGTTACTGGATATATTGAACAAATTCATGTTGCTGAATGCTTGTGGGGTAGAAGGGTAAACTTCAGTTTCTTTTTTACTGCTTTTCCTTTTTACTGCCTGCAGAGAGGTGTATATACTCATGTTGCATCATGTCATTGCTGCAGGAATACAACCTTTTCTGGGCTAGTGAACACGGTGGCTGAACTGATCCACTTTGTTGGAATGATATCTACGGTTGCCTTGCGTTTGGAAAGCAGTCATACGTTCTTGCTGTACTTCATCCTTGAATTCTATGAGACTGTATGTATCCTGTTCATTGCTGGCTTTCAGAATCCCAACACATGAAAAGGATGTTGTCATGGTCTAGCTTAAAAAAGGCAAACATCTTCCTCATAGTTTGCAGAACTTTGTGATAAAATGCAAGAATATTCCAAATACCTGGTTGATCTGCAGGTGATGACTGTTGCTGTTGCATCCTTAGGCAGAACTAAATATGCTGCCAGAAAGCAGTTGCTCTTAAATCAGAGATGAACTGTGACTTAAGGGAAGGGGAAGAAACAATATGGCATAATATGCTCTGTTAGTGCTAATTTATAGAAAAGAACAATATTCACTTCAATTTCAAACAACATATTCTGAATTTTTTTTTTCCTCCTTAAAAAATGAAGCTTTCCCCAGTTTGTCTTGGAGAAAAACTAAGAGCATCAAATAGGCTTAAACCTATTCTTTAGTTTCCTCATGTCTTCTCTCTTACAGCCATGTGACCTCCATGGGTAGGTTTGACTCTAAGTAACCATGGCAAAACATGTGGTGTACCTAAGTGGTTGAAGCAGAGACTGAGATATAGACTGATGATATATTTCATATTGAGAAGGAAATGGAATTGCTTCACCCTGGCCTTCCCTGCTAGGTGAACTTGCTGGAGCTAGAATGCAGTATCGTATGCTTTTTCACTCTTAAAGCCTTTGGGGTTTGTTAATGGCAGTATTAATCTGCCTCGATTTGCTTTGTTCTTACAGGTGTGTGACATATATCTAAAGTACAATATGCCTTTGTTGATAATGCCTCCTGCTGGAGTTTTCTACCCAGTACTCCTAAGCATGGATCCTGTCAACTTGAATCAGCTCTGCTACATTATGTACAGGTACTACAAATGGTGGGGGCTGTAGGGACTCCTTGTTTTCTCTTTCAGTCTTTTGGAAATGAAACTATCATCATCTTCTTTTTCTTACCATGCAAGGCAAAGGTGGAAGTTCCAGCTGCGCTGAGCTTTCATGATGTGGGATGCTATAGCTGTAGTTCCACTTCATCTTTTTTTTTCTTTTGTCTTTTCAGTCTGTTATCCAAAATAGCAGGATTTTGACCTTTTTCCTAGTATTATTTCCATATGTTTGAAATGTGAAGGAAGGAGTTCCTATATTGTTTTGAGAGAACTTCTCAGCCAGCTGGAATCATTACTAGTAAACAATTTCTCACTCCTGTGCTTTGACCACTAGACTACAGAATTTGTAATGAAAAGTTTACATGGGCTGAGTAGGAAGCAATTCTGCAGCCTCCAAACTCTTAGACTTTGGGGCTGCCTTGTGCTGCTTTCAGGTGCAAAGACAGCACAGTTTAGTTCTGCAGGGACCCCCAACATGGCTGCTGCTCTTGGCCTTGTTAGTTCCAGTGGCTGCATGTTAGAGGAGCAGCCAACTGCTGACAGCTGGCACAGGCCTCTCCATGTGGCCTCTTTCTCTAAGGAGTCTGCAGGGTAATTAACATGACAGGATGGTCTCTGGGAAATAAGAGGAGCCAGGGCTGCGTATAGAGAGCAGCTGTTACGTTGCATTACTTACAGTGCTTCTGTTCCTCTGCTTAGTGAAAGACTCCTTTCTTAAAAATGCACTGCATTTCTCTGCTGATTTGAAGGCTGTATATCAATAGTTACGTATTGCCTTTATAAGGTGACTGTCCCAGGGAAACTGGTCATGTCTTAATCATTTAAGAAGCTAATAACTGTCTCACTGCTCTGCCTGGGAAGGCCAAGTGATAAAGTCCCTTTGAATTCTTTTTTTTTCCCCTCTCTCCTTTTTTATCAGTAAAGTTTGATCTCTCTTGTGTAGGAAATAAGCTTTCTTTAATATGTTCCTCCAGGTTATTTTCAATGCTGGTAGGTAGTAATATCTTACAGGCCCCCAACTTTCTTGTTTGTCTGCTTGTTTTTCTCAGGTATCGAGCCAACTTGGTGGCTGCAAAAGAAAATGAGCACAGTGAAAAGGTATTGTGGATAAACTTATGTGCTGGAACAAACCTTAGCAAGGACTTGGATTGTTTGGAGGGGAGGTGTTGTGATGACCTTCTTTTAAGGACTGGAGGGAGCACACAACTGCTTCAATGATGCTATTTTTTGATTTATGTTCTTGTCCCTCAGGAAATACAGCAATTCAGGTTCAGCAGTGAGACTTACAAAGAGTACAACCAGTACATAACAGCTATGGTGGGTTGTCTGTGGACATCCAATGCATTCCAGAAGGATACTCATCCTCAAGGTCTTCAAATGGATGATGAATTGCTGAACAAAACCGGAGTGAAGGAATTCAAAACCAGCTTTAACATTGTTTATCACCCAGCCATGATAGGTTATGCTGTCCAGTTCCTGCAGCAGGTAATTGTGAATGCCAATGTTTGGGCCTTTGGCAGAAGTGGATGTTGTCTTGACAGTTTCTCTAGAGGCATGGCTCAATGCAGTATGACTTGTGGAGTCAACTAGGCTTTCAAAAACTGCTCTGGCATTCTGTGTGTGTGTGTCACATCAGTGGCACACTTTGAATAGTCTTTGGGTGGCGTGAAATCATGAATGTAATAGTTCTAGATGTGAACTCGTGCTTATCATTTTGAAGATAGAACTAATAGCTAAATAAGGAAAGAAATGACTTAATCAGTAAAAGCTTCCCAATAGTGCCTCTGGCCCCACAAAATATGCAGCGTGACCTGAACAGTTGAACTGCAGAAATTCAAGAAACACATAGTTCAGCTGTATACAGGTGCACATGGGAGAATCTTTGCATTCTTCCTCTTGCAGAACCAAACGACTTTTTCTTGGCAGCATCACATGTGTGTCTTAAGCCGGGAGAAATACTTAGCTGCAGTGCCATCTTAAACACGTCAGTGTTGAGCACCAGAGGGCACTGCTCTGCAGCACACTTGGAGAACACAAGCAGTAATCTAAATGTAGTAGATTCTCCTCTTGCTCGTCTATGTTTAATGCTTTGGGGGTGGGGGGGGTGGTGTGTGTGTGAGTGGCTTTTACACTGCAGAGAGGCAATGGTTAAAGTTACCTAAATAAATTCTTCCTGTTGCTGTCCAGTAATGCTGCAGCAGTGGGGCAGGAGGGCCTCATTATCTGGTTGCCTGTGGAACGTGGTATGATGCTGGAAGCCCAGTCTGACTATATTTGCATACGTACAATCCCTGATTTAGGAGGGGACTAAGCAGAGGCCCAGCAACTCTGAACGTACTTTTTTATCTGACTTGATACTGTTTTGATTCTTTCTCTTTAAGGCTTGGCCAGATGATACCACCTTCAACTTCAGTTTAATTAAGGTAAGATTTCTTGTTTTAATGAAGTGAAAACAGGCAGTTTTCAGCAGCTGTGTAGGAGAGGTTGAGGTGAGAATATTCACCAGTTCCACAAATGCTCTATAAAAATTTTGAAACGGGAAAATTCCAACTGTAGATTATGGTTCAGTGCCTTACAGGAGACCATCAACATCTGAGAAGTTCTGTATCTGCTCATCTGTGGGTAGTGGTCTTCTCCACAAGTCCGCACAGTATCAGGACAACACTGTGTGTTGTTCTCTGTGGAACAAGTTCTGGTTTTGATGTAGTTGAAGCACAGTTTCTATTAACAAACTTAATATTAAATTTCCGAGATGGATATGTAGCTTTGTTACAGCTTGAACAGGGATCCTCTGCTGAGCGAGTACAGTGGGGGTTTGTTTCCTTTCCTGTATCACAGTGCATTTCAAACCTGATCTGGAGGAATTGCCACTAGTGATGGAAGGAAGGCTTTAATATCCAGATTAATTTGGTTCCTGTCATCTTCACTGTTGATCCAAAAGACTTTGCTCTTTTTAGAACTGGGATTTAGAAACATCTTCAGAATTAAAAAAGATGATCACGATTTATCATGTTCAAGCTAAGAATGTGTAATTCATAACTGATAAGTTTGCACATGTGGAAACAGGATGTGACCTGTATACCTATAGGCTAGGATGGATATTGTCAAAGTATGGAAGGCAGTATTTGCTGACCTTTTCAGAATGGCCTAAGAGACAAAGCTGTGCCCTGCACATCTGACTATTCTTTCTGCTCTTATAGGGAAAGAAGTGGAATTGGTATCTGGAATACCTCTATGCAAAAGGTTTAGAGGGCCTGAAGGTCTTTATTGAAAGCAGCATCAGTCGTGTTTCCCAGGCTTCTCACAGTAAAGCAGAGAATATGGAAATGTGACTTGGGACTCGCCAGAGCCTTTGTATCATTTGGAACAAGAAAGCAGAATATAATGGACTGTGTCACTAATTCCTCCTTCCTCAGAGGAGAGAAACAGCAATTACCCTTGTCTGCATTTTTGTACTGACATCTATTTTAGGAATGTGAAGACACAGAAGGAATGCTGAGTGCTTGTGGCTGCTGCCTTGGCTCACTAATACTGAACCCCCTCTTGTCTCTGCTGGACATCTCTGGTCTGAAACTGCTGAGCTCAGATGTTACGTATCATCCACAGTTTTCATCCTTATTTTTCCCTGTTGGAGTATCTGCTTTGATTGAGAAACAAACATTTTCCAGCTCAAAATCACAACGAGCAATGCTGCTTCATTTATAAGTAATGCTCATCCCTGACCTTCTTTGCCTTCCTCAACAGTAGATAATGAGAAACAATTGAATCAGTCTTTCAGGAATCCCATATATGTTCTGGATTTTAACACTGAGTTTTCCCTGTTGCACCATGTATATACTGACTTTAAACAGGCTGACCAAACTGACCTTCCAGAGGTTCACTTTCCCTATGAAGCTTCCAGAAGAGACTTAAGCTAAAACTACCTAGAAAGTTCTTCTAATGCAGCTGGAAGATTTGGTGCTCAGTTGGTGATTTACCAATGACTTCAGCAAAAATGTTGCCACTGTCTCATCATTCTTTAAGTGCAAACACAGCTTTCGTTTATGTAGTTTTAGCTCTGTACGTATTGTATATTATCTGTGTACATATAGGTATAATTTATATTCTGTAAAATGTTTCCAATGTGTTATTTTGAAAGAACTTTGCTACAAAACTCACCTTCTCCTGTCACTTTGTTATAGCACTGAGCAGAAGTTGGGTGAAGCTGAACTGAGATCTCAAAATTTGAGTGAACTTTATTTCACTGTTGTAAAACAAGGTCATAACAACTCGAACAATGGGTCAGAGTACACTGAATTTTGCACTTTAATCTGTACTTTGTTCCAGTAATCAGTCCTGAGAGTGACTCCAGAACTGGTAATGATGTGTTTGGTCTCTCCATCCTCTCGTGTATATATATTTATATGTCTATATATATTCATTCCAGATAATAAGAAAATCTTTCACTGAAGACCTTGAGAGAGATTTGCAGAGAGATCTGCTTAGACTGAAGTATTGCCCTCTCTCATCCTGCTGTGTTACTCCAGCC